>PVJC01037141.1:0-17351 GCA_004026665.1 Murina feae | reverse complement strand
ACCACCAGCCAATCAGAGCGGCTGTATGCAAATTAACCCAGCCAAGATGGAGGCCAACAGCCATGGAGCTAGAGCAAACCAAAGGCTTCTGTTGCAACTGCCTGCCTAGGCTGGCTGAGCCTCTGCTCACGGCCACGCCCACCAGCCAATCAGAGTGGCTGTATGCAAATTAACCCAGCCAAGATGGAGGCTGGCAGGGCAGCTCTGCACTGGGAGCCTCCACGGTTGGCCGGCATAGCTGTGCCAGGTGTGTCAGCTCAGTGGGAGGGGTGGTCTGGCCTGGGGCCTCCTCGGGGCGTCCAGGAGCAGCTGTCCTGGGTCTACTGCCTAGCTCCGCCCCCAGGAGCCTCCGAGGAGTATCCAGGAGCACCTGTCCCGGGTCCACTGCCTGGCTCCACCCCTGGGGGCCTCCCCGGGGCATGCAGGAGCACGGGGCCTCTGCAGGGTGTGCAGGAGCAGCCGTCCTGGGTCTGCTGCCTGGCTTTGCCCCCCGGGGGCCTCTGCAGGACATCCAGGAACGCCTGTCCTGGGTCCACTGCCTGGCTCTGCCCTGGGGGCCTCCGCAGGGTGTCCAGGAACACCTGTCCAGGGTCTGCTACCTTCATCCGCCCCCCAGGGGCCTCCACAGGGCGAGCGAGAGCGTCTGCTGCGCAGTGCGGAGAATCCGAAGCCAGTTCACTGCCCAGCTCCACCCCGGGTGTGTTTGCTCAGCAGCAGGGCCCCACGGAGGGATTCTGCACCAGCATCCACCCCTGGCTTGCCACCCAACTCTGCGCCAGGTGTGTCCCCTCAGCGGTGGAGGCCCATCAGGCATGTGCAATCGTGGGCCCTCCGGTGGGAAACGTTCACACCTGCACTCACCAGCCTTCCCACCCCCCAGTGCACGAACCTTGAAGGGGCTGTGGGCAGCCTGAAAATGGCTCTCAGCCCCTCACCCAGGCTGGCCAGGCATGCCAGCAGGTGGACATCCCCCCCGAGGTGTCCCAGACTGCAAGAGGGCACAGGCCGGGCTGAGGGACCCCCACCCCCTGAGTGCACAAATTTTTGTGCACCGGGCCCCTAGTATTAAAATATTTGTCATAACCAGGGCACCAGCTAATCAGAACAACCAGGATGGCGGTTTTGGCATCCTCCTCCCAGCAGGAATGCCCCACATAAAATCTTTCTTTAACAGAATATAATGGATGTCTCCATAGTTCTTGGACCACATGTGCAGATACTCTTTGCACTATTTTAGGGAGACTTTAATGACTGGTGGAAGAATAGGAATTACTTGCAGTGGGGCTGTCACTGATTGTGATACCTCCAGTCCACCACACAACCCCTCTGTAGCTCATTTCCCTCACACTTAATACTCAAACACCATGCAAAGTTGTTATGGGGATCAACAAGAATCAGAAATGCAAAAGCCCTTTGAAAAACGGTAAACCATTACACAAATGCAGGAGATTTGTGAAATAGCTAAACCTTCAAGATAACAGGTTCAGGGGGTAAGTCAGCTAAGAGCTACATACCTCTTTCACTTCACTGTAACATTTTAAATTAAACCTGTCTATAAGATTAAAAAAATGTTATTAACTTATTGAGGTGACATTGGTTAATAGGATCATGCAGGTTTCAAGTGTATATTTCTATGATACATGATCTGTATATTGCATTGTGGGCCCACCACCCAAAGTCAAGTCATCTTCCATCACCATATATTTGGCCCCCTTTATCCTTTACTACCCTTTACCTCCTTCCCCTGTCCATGAGATTTAAAACAGCACATTATATTTCTTCATTTTTATATTGGCAAAGTCAATCAAAATGAAAGGTTTCATTGTACTTCTCTTTAGAAAGTAGAATTAACTTCTTTCCATTAACAAGAAAGGATAAATTGGTAATCATTTCCCTGAGATTTTACTTCTTTCTATAATATAATGCACTATTTCATAATAGTGTATGTTAATGAAAATATCACAGATTATGTCTGTAAAATAGAAACTATATTTATCAGTAAGGTTTTCTTAAGCCTTGCCTAAACTTATTTCACATGTGAATGATAAATGTCTAAACCCATTCAGGGTTGGTAAATACTGTCTTAAACTACATTATGGAGTTGGTAATTTTTAAATATCACATCAGCATAGCAAACAACTATAACTGGTGGTAAACATCTATTTTCAATTTATGGCATTTGTGCCTCTTCAATAAGATGTTGGCCTTTTCCCATTTGTGACTCAATTTCCTTTCTGTTTCTTATTCTTTTTATAGAATGTTTCAATCTGTTTCACTTCTGAGCCAACATTTTTGAGATTAAGATACCATTTGGGAACCTTTACTTACCCATGTCTTACCCATGTACTGTTGGGAAGCAAAATTTGCCACTCGGAAATGTGCCAAACTGGCATGAGGATTATTTTATTTTTAGGAAAAAAAAGACTCAAAAAAAACTTTGATCATCACCTTTACCACCTGAAAGAATGTAAAAGGACTGCTCCAGGGACGGAGCTATCACCATATAGTATAATATGAACTAGGCGTGATTGGGGAGTCCACTCTGTGTCCCATTGTGTTTGAATGACCCAGAAAACATTTGTTTACCAAACATTTGCTTCCCTATTTCCATGTGATTTGTCTCCCCCGCTCCCAACTTTGAGGTGCCAAACCACTGTCCCCTTCTCATTTTTTAAAAAATCAAAAAAAAAATCTTAATTGTTCAGATTATTATAGTTGTTCCTCTTTTTTCCCCCCATAGCTCCCCTCCTCCCAGTTCCCACCCCACTCTCTGTCCTTAACCCCCCAACTGACCTCATCCATAGGTGTATGATTTTTGTCCAGTTTCTTCCTGCACCCCAACACCCTTTTCCCCCCGAGAATTGTCAGTCCACTCCCTTTCTATGTCCCTGATTCTATTCTATTCACCAGTTTATACTGTTCATCAGATTTTTTTATCCACTTGATTTTTAGGTTCATTTGTTGATAGATATGTATTTGTTGTTCATAATTTTTATCTTTACTTTTTCTTCTTCTTCCTCTTCTCGACGGATACCTTTTAGCATTTCATATAATACTGATTGGGTGGTGATGAACTCTTAGCTTTTTCTTGTCTGTGAAGTTCTTTATCTGACCTTCAATTATGAATGATAACTTTGCTGGGTAAAGTAATCTTGGTTGTAGTTTCTTGCTATTCATCACTTTGAATATTTCTTGCCACTTCCTTTTGGCCTGCATGGTTTCTGTTGAGAAATCAGCTGACAGTTGTATGGGTATTCACTTGTAGGCAACTATCTGTTTTTCTCTTACTGCTTTTAAGATTCTCTCTTTGTCTTTTGCTCTTGGCATTTTAATTGTGGTGTGTCTTGGTATGGTCCTCTTTGGATTCCTTTTGTTTGGGGTTCTCTGCACTTCCTAGACTTGTAAGTCTATTTCTTTCACCAGGTAGGGGAAGTTTTCTGTCATTATTTCTTCAAATAGGTTTTCAATATCTTGCTCTTTCTCTTCTTCTGGCACCCCTATAATTCTGATGTTGGTACACTTGAAGTTGTCCCAGAGGTATTTTTGGATTCTTTTTTCTTTTTGCTTTTCTGGTTTGGTGTTTTTTGCTTCTTCGTATTTCAAATCTTTGACTTGATTCTTGCGATCCTCTAGTCTGTTGTTGGATATCTGTATATTATTCTTTATTTCAGTCAGTGTATGCTTAATTTCTAGTTGGTCCTTTTTCATATCCTCAAGGGTCTCACTAAATTTATCGGCAGTCTTTAGAAAATTCTTGAGTAACCTTATAACCGTGGTTTTGAACTCTATATCCAGTCGTTTGCTTTCCTCCATTTCTGTCTTTTGTGACCTGCTTCTTTGTCTCGCATTTTTCCTGCTTCCCTGTGTTGATAGAGTGGCTTTCTGTGGTAGGTGTCCTATAGGGCCCAGTGACTCAGCCTCCCCAATTACCTGAGGTGGACACTCTTGGTGCACCCCTTTGTAGGCTTTCTGCACAGTCTTGTAGCTAAGCTTTGGTTGTTGTTGGTATCACTGGGAGGAATTGACCTCCAAGCCACTTGGCTAGGAGAATCAGCTGTGTTTATGGTGGGAGAACTCCTGTGCTGGGAGAACTTCTGTGCTGGGGACACCCTTATGGGGCAAGAGTTGCTTCAGTGGGGCTTTGGTGCTCACTGAGTCTGCCCCGTGAGTGTGTCCCTTATGTATCCGAGGAGTTGTAATCTGGATGGTCCCACTCTGACCACTGGGTACACTGGGTCTTGGATCTCTAAGGAGGTGCTAATTTAACCTTTGCCTGAGGCTACTCAGCCTTTTATATGCAAAAGCCTCTGTTAATCTCAGCTTGGGTGGGGTGGGGTCTCAGGGAATCAACAGGGCGGAGCAAACAGCTGTGACTGATCCTCAGCCCTGCCGTAAGAGGCACCGGGTCTCAGTGTCCCACAGTGTTTGTTGCAAGCAACACTGAGAGAAAGCCGCTCTGGATTTCCTCTGGGTGCCAGACAGTCCAGCTTCTCCCGGTATGTGTCTGGGTCCCCAGAAACTCACCTGAAACTGGAGTTCATATCTGTTGGGAGCTTGTGACTCCCTCCGGAATGAAAAAGACAACCGCGTCCTTAGTCGCCAGCCCTCTCCGCGAACCCTTTCTGTGTGTGCCTCCGTACCTTTACACTTTACTTCCGCATCTCCTCCAAGTCTCTGTGTTTTTCTCTTTCTAGTTGTAGAATTTTCACTCAGCCAGCCTTCCTGTGGTTCTGCGTGGTGTCCGTTTTTTCTTTTTGTTGTGGTTTTGAAATGGTTGTGTGAGGCAGAAAATTCAGGTGTTTACCTATGCCACCATCTTGGTTTCTCTCTTCCCCCTTCTCCTTTGCTCATGATGGCATATTTACCTTTGACCCCATAGTGTTGTGGACCAACATTCTCGAGAATAAGACCACCGACTCCAAGTAGGTCTTAAGCAGCAAACGAGGGTTTACTGAGCTGGCCAGCTGGCTGCAGTGCCAGCCCCCACCCAAGTGAGGACTGACACTGCAGACCCAACCGGATGCAGAAGCAAGCTTTTATTCACAAAAACCACAAAAAGGTGATGCACAAAGTTTGTTGCTCTATTTCTCAACACAAGATATAGACTCATAAGTTTTGGCTAGAGCATGACTATTCCCTTATCTCTAGCAGTAGCAGTAAGTCCTACTGAGCTGCAAACGAGCTGGGGCAAGTTGACCTTTACATTGTCTTATGGAATCCCTGTACATACATAAGTAAATTTGGTTATTTTCTCATGTCAATTTAACTCTTAGACCATCTACAAGAACCCAGGAGGATAGATCAATTTCTTCCTCCCCTGTAGTACACATACTTCCACAAATATTTACATGAACACATATGCACACAGAGCTAGTTACATAAAGAATCAGCTCAAGCTTTTATTCACATGTGTACGCACAGATATCCAAAATGCCACTGGGAAATACTGAGACAGCTTTCATAAGCTGTTTGCAACAGGCTATTTCTTTACTTTTAGCAGTGATTTTTAACTAGTGTGCTGCAAGAATTTTTAAAACATGCAATGCTTGCCTGGCCGGTGTGACTCAGTGGTTGAGCATCAACCTATAAACCAGGAGGTCACGGTTCCATTCCTGATAAGGGAATGGCTGTGGACTTGATCCCCAGTTGGGGGCGTGCAGGAGGCAGCTGATCAATAATTCCCTCTCATCATTGATGTCTCTATCTCTCTTACTCTCTGAAGTCCATAAAAGATATATTTTAAAAAATGCAATGCCTGATTATTTAGTCGGGGGCACTGACTTTTTTTCCCCTTAGATTGTCAAATAAAAAACTACAATAGCCCTGGCAGGTGCTCAGTGGTTAGAGCATCAACTCACACACAGAAGGGTCACAGGTTTTATTCAGGTCAAGGGCTTGTATCTTGGTTTTAGGTTTGATCCCAGCTCATGGACATGTGAGAGGCAACCAACAGATGTTTCTCTCTCATGTTGATGTTTCTCTCTCTCTCTCTCTCCCTCCCTCTCTCTTTTATTTTATCTTAAAAAAAAAGTCCATGGAAAAAATATCCTTCAGTGAGGATTAATAACAAAACAAAACAAAACAAAAACAAACAAACAAACAAAGACAATAGCTAACACAACAATAGCCATCCGGTATAAAGGAATAAAAATTATACCTATTTTTTTTGGCAGATAAACAAAAAAATTTTTTTTGTGCCACAGAATTCTAGTAATTAGTTTATTTGTGCCATGAAATTAAAAACATTGAAAATTGCTGCTTTATAGTGACATCAGGAACCGATCATTAACATGGAAAAGGCATAATGCCCCAGTTACAGAAGAAGTGTAGAAATTCTACTTGGTTTCCTTTATTGCTGTGTAGGTGGCATGAAAAGATTTTCTACATAAAAAACAGCCTGGGAACTAGAATAAGATATCTTGTTTCTGTTATCTCTGGTCAAGAAAATAACTTTAAAGTTTTTCAATGTAGATCAAATTTGCATTGTTTGTTTTGTTGTTATGTTTGGAGTGTCTTTTGTGAACCAAATAAGTAGTCTGTGAGGAACTAGATGGAAATAATCTCTGTGCCATTTGCTTTGTTACACCTCTGGGGTGGGAAGTCAGAACATGAAGCTGGATAAAGAAGTAAGAGCAGACTTTAAGGTTTATAGATGTTTGTGTGCAGATGTGCAAACCCCTCCTCAGTGGAAGGCAGGTTGCTCAATCCTCTTTTTAGTAATAAAGAACATTTCTTCTCTGATAATAATGACCCATTATGCAGAGTATTTCGAAATGCTAATGGCCTTTGACTTACTCCAAGATAAATCCTTCGTCCAGTTGGAATTATCCTTTTCCCACCAGGTGCTGGAGGCCTGGTGGAACTGCTCTGTACACTGGGAGATCCTCAATGGGAAAATATCTCTCTCTCTCCCTCCCGCTCCCTGTTATATTCAGGGCCATTAACACACAGTGTGTTATTTTATAGTTTACAGTTAAGACATAGTCTCAACTGGGGAAAAATATGTAAAATAATATTTTAAAAGCAATGCCCAATTGGAAATACGTCTTTTTTGAAGACACATGTGGAATTGTTTCATCTTTATAGTAGGAGGAAGAGCAGAACTCAGTTTTATTCTTCATCATACCATTGAGAAGCTAACCCTGTAAATGTATGAGGTCCCCCTTTTTTTGTATTGAGAAAACTAACCCTGAAAACACGTTCAAGTAATTCTTATTAGCTATTTTTATCTCGTTGGGTTAAACTGGAGGAAAATAGGGTAAGTGAACATACATATTCTTTTCCTGCAGAAAACAGAATCCAACAGAAATCAGACAAAGTCAGGCTAGGGAAGATGACCTATTACATGAAATTTCTTTTAGGTTTACAATTTTTTTCTTTCCCTCCCTTTATGGGGGGGGGGAGGGGAGGTTATTTTAGGTCTAAATGACAGGTCTATATCATATCAAACCATCAAGTGCTTATTTTCTTGGTTGCAATTTCATCACCTAAACTGGCCTGTGTATACATACACATTGCTGTTCCTTAATGGGAACCTGATGAACTCCAGAATTTATTTGAAATATGTATTCAATATAAACCACTGCTCATTTTTTACAAAAGTAGAACAGCACAGCAGCCTCCATTTGTTTTCAATTTTTTTTTTTCTATTCTCTCATCTCATTCCTCATAGCTGCCTTGTTCACAGGCTGAATGGAAATATTGACAAACATGAAAACATGTTCGACTTCTCTAATAATCAAAGAAATGCATATTAAAATGAGATAGTATTGTTTCTCCTATCATTGTGACAGAAATGAAGGATATTAATCATATCCATTGCTGGTGAGAGAGTGGGGCAAAGAGAACTGAGATGGAACCCTGCCTCTCTTCCCACAGCGTCTTGGCTGCAGTACTTTCTGAGGCCCCTGCTCTGTTCCTGCCCCTGGGGTATGTAACTCACCCCCTATTCTTGCAATAAATCCTTCTTTTCTTTTGCTTTTATTTTCACCATTTTTTTTGCAAGCGAAGCGTATTAACTAATGTAATGAATAGTGTTGCTTTCATTTCAATCTGCTTTCTCTTGATGGCATTTATTACCTTTAAAATTATCACCTGCATCTCCTTGCCTTCATTGTATTAAGGAGAGCAAACCATTTTCTAACGTCTTTTCTGGATCTTGCATAGGATCATTTTCAATTGCAGTTTTTTTCTTTTGTTTTGTCTTTTTGTTTTATCCCCTGTGAGTTTTCTGGGCATTTTTCCTTTTTCTAAGAGTGATTTCACAGACTTCAAGTTTTTCTTCATTCTCCTTTTTCTGAACTTCAAACAAGAGGGAGATCTATTTACACTTGGTGATTGCTATAGATAGACTTTTAATTGCTATTAACTGCCCTTGGCTCTACTCACTATCTACTTCCCCTTCTTAGATCTAGAGCTGGGGCAGATTAATATGCTCATCTCCCTACCACATTATCCAAGAGATTCATCTACTGGGTTCTTAAAGAACTCAAGTGTGAGGCCATTCTACTCACTGACCCCTGCCCCCCGCTTGACTGTTTGGTTTTTTGAACCATTAGGACACAGGAACAATTGCAGTCCCCAAAGTGGACCCAGTCCACAGAAGGGGCTACACCCTACAAGACAGATTGCAACCTGCATGGACTGCCACCAGATTCTTCTCTTCTCTGGCTCAAACGATTGAATTTTACTTGTGGGTCTATGCCTCCCAGGATACAATGCGCCCTTGCTCGTAGAAGTCCTCTTTCATCTTGCCCTGCGTGTCCTGGCAGAGAGACAGGTGCATTCGGGGGGTCTTGCTCTGGCTGTGTCACAGCTTATTATTCAGTTTTTTTTGGTGGCCACAGACCCTCACTCTCTGAGACAGAAAGTAGACTCCCAGGGAGGTAGAGCATGCCTTATTATTCTTTTCAGTCTGGCTCTGGTTAGATTTTTTTTTTCTTAACTAGTTTCATTGGCAATGACATTGTGTAGAAATTTCTAGTAGGTGTCTCTCAGTGTAAGTTTTCATTAGAGAGGAAGGCAATTGATAATGAATCCAGCTACCCTATACACAGGACCTAGCAATGTCTTCCGATCACCACAGGAGGTTTACCTGCTCCCCCTAGACTCCAATAGTCTACACAATCTGGCCCAATCCTGTAATCCATACCTGCTGCTCCAAGGAGCTGCCCTTCTTAGCCTGTGTGTTCCTGTCTCTTTTCTTCTTGGCAGAGTCCCAGTCTCTGTTCAGTGAAATTTTCCCATGTAATGCTCAGATCCCTGTCCTTCATGAAGCCTTTTGATAATCCCAGCCTTTCCTTCATTAACCCACTAAACAAATATTTGTTAAATGCTCATGCTATTCCAATGCTTATGTGGGAATCCATAGTAAATATAGTAGATTTGTACCCTCCCTTCATGGTGCTGAGAGTTTAGGCATTATTTGCACTAAAATAACCCAATAATAAATTCTTTCAGTCCTTCTTAAAATCCTTATCTATTAAGCAGGGCAATTAATTATATATTTTTTGCAACTAACAAAACCCAGATCGGGAATACAGACCCAAACATGGATTTCTTGGAAGGTCTGAGGTCCTCGCAGAACTGAAGAGAGAGCTGAAACCCTGGCTTCCAGGAGGCAGAAAGACTCCCAGGGATCTCAGGAGCAGAAACGTTTAGAGTTTGTAGGGCACAGCCTCAGCTTCAACAGCTATTTCTTCCAGCTCCTGTGCCAAGTTTCAAGTTCCAGGGAAAACTGGACTGCTTAAGCTGAGTCAGGTGACTTAGATTACTCACCTAGATGGAGGTGGATGGGGGCCTTCCCTTCTGTGGATGGTGTGCCACCTGGACTTCCCTACAAGGTTGAATACTCATTCCCCAGCTGCGGAGAGTGCTGTAGACCAGGTGGGGAGCAACCAATGGTCAGTGCCCCTGGAGAATTGCCTCTGCTCCAGGAGCCACCTTGCTCTAGGTCAGGCTACCAACCTGGGCATCCCATACCAATGATGGGTGGCAGTGTGTGGGGCTGCCTAAAGGCCTAGTGTGGACCATTCTGAAGGGACATCTTTGCTTTAGAGTTTCTGATGGAGGGCCTGTGCCACAGCCCAACTTCTCCCTCTGCCCAGCCCTGAGTCCTTCCTTCATTCCTCCCACCCACCCAGGTGGATCACACAAACATTCCCCAAGATCTTCTGTGCTCTAATCTGTAGGTTAGAGTCTGCCTCCTGAGGCACATTCTGACATTTATAACACATAGGATGGTTGCACACTTCCACAGCTTATTATATGCTAGAAGCCTGGTACATGAAATTCATGCACAGGGCAGGGGTCTCCTCAGCCCAGCCTGCACCCTTTCTAATCCGGGGCTGCTTGGGGGATGTCTGACTGCCAGTTTAGGCTTGATCCTTGGGATTGGGCCTAAACTGGCAGTCGGACATCCCTCTTACAATCCTGGACTGCTGGCTCCTAATCACTCACCTGTCTGCCTGCATGCCTGGTCACCCCTAACTGCCCCCCACTCCCGTAAGCCTAATAGCCCTCACTGCCTCTGCATGCTGGCCTGATCACCCCTAACTGCCCCCCATGCCAGCTTGGTCACTCCTAACTGCTCCCTCTGCTGGCCAGGTTACCTCCAACTGCTCCTTCCCTGCCAGCCTGGTCACACTTCACTGCGCCCCCCCACCACCAGCCTAGTCTCTCCTCACTCCCCCCACCCCCAAATGCCCTCCCTGCTGGCCTGGTTGCCCCATGCAGCCTGCTTGTTCAGTTGTTTGGTTGTTTCTCACTAACCCCTCTGCTGGCCTGGTTGTAGGCATCCATCTTGTGAGGGTTAATTTGCATATTACCTCTTTATTATATAGGATTATCTGGCACAGTTTGTTAGTTACTTCACATATTATTTATGTCTTCCACACTAGAATATAACTTCTTATGAGTGGAAACCTTAACTTCCCTAATATCTAACCCTCAACCCCAGTTGCAGCATGCAGTACATAGGTATCATTCAAAATTATGTGTTCACTGGTGAATTTTCCTAATTGAGGGTCAAAATTGTGCTAAATCTAACATGTCAAAATGTTGCTGTTTTAGATGGACCAGAGATTTGACACTTCAAAAAGATGCTTTTTTAGCCCAGCCAGTGTGGCATGGACCTATGAACCTGGAGGTCATGGTTTGATTCTCTTCCGGGTCAGGCCACATGCTTGGGTTGCAGACTTGACCCCCAGTAGGGGTTGTACAGAAGGAAGCTGATCAATGATTCTCTCTGATGATCAATGTTTCTATCTCTCTCTCCCTCTTTCTTCCTCTCTGAAATCAATTTAAAAAAACATATATTTTAAATCCTCGATCAAGGATATTTTTTCATTGATTCTTAGACAGACTGGAAGAGAAAGGGAAAGACAGAGAGAAATATCGATGTGAGAGACACATCGATTGGTTGCCTCCTGCATGAGCCCTGAACAGGGCCCAGGCCAGGGAGGAGCCTGCAACCAAGGTACATGCCCTTGACCAGAATAAAACCTGGGACCCTTTGGTCTGCAAGCCAATGCTCTATCCACTGAGCCAAGTCAGCTAGGGCTAAATATATATATTTTAAAAAGACAACTTTTTAAACGGTTTCAAGTTATAGTCAAGAGGTTTTATTTTTTGTTTGTTTTCATTTGTTTAGTGGCCAACTCATTGATTTTAGAGGGCAGAAAATTCTGAATAGGGAGGATAAATCCCCTCTACAACATTTTCTCTTTCTGCAGTCAACATTTTTCTTTTCTTTTGTCTCTAGGGGATGCAGCCACATAACTTTACATATGATTTTAAGCATATGATTTTAAGAGCTGCTTCCATTTCTTTATGAGTGCATATGTTTGTGTGTGAGGTGGGGTGGAGTGGGGAGCAGGAGAGGAATGAGCATCCTAGACTGTGACATCATATGTCTCAATATTTGGGAGCTGGCTAGGTCCACAATAGCTATGTGCCAAAAAGAATGGAAAGTTGGTGAGGGGGTGATGGGTTTTGAACTTTAAATTATGTATTTTTTTGGGTCAACTATCCTATATAATAAAAGGCTAATATGCAAATTGGGAGTTTGACCAGAAAGGAAGGGCTGGCCTGCCAATCACCTGTGGTCCCTCCCCCCAGCGGGCCCCACCCCCAATACCCCCCCCCCCCAATCTGGGGTGGGGCTGGCTGGCCAACCTCCCATGTCCCCTCCCCCTGGCCAGCTCAGCCCGATCGGCCCCGATTGTGGTGGGCCAGTCAAACCCTACCAGTGCACATATTTGTGCACTGGGCCTCTAGTATTTTATTTTTTTATTTTTTAAATATATTTTATTGATTTTTTACAGAGAAGAAGGGAGAGGGATAGGGAGTTAGAAACATCGATGAGAGAGAAGCATTGATCAGCTGCCTTCTGCACACCTCCCACTGGGGATGTGCCTGCAACCAAGGTACATTCCCTTTACCAGAATCGAACCCGGGACTCTTCAGTCCACAGGCCGATGCTCTGTCCACTGAGCCAAACTGGTCAGGGCGGCCTCTAGTATTTTTAAAAAAATGTATTTTTATAAAGAGGGGATTTAAGAATAAGCCATTTCCATAAGCACTTTTGTAATCATCCCACTCTCTAAGACAGATAAAGTGAGATTCTGTTTTGCTAGAGATTGTTCAGTTCTAAACATTGAAAAAAAATCATGATTTTCTAGGCCTTTTCCAGTCATTTAAACAATCCCATCCCCAACACCAATCTGACACTGCAAAGGGAAGTTATTATGTCCTACCTATCAGTTTCTGTCTGATTCTGATAATACAATAATATCTCATAGAGTCACCCCACGATGCAAGCACATTTTAGACTCTCAGTAGATATGCGTAGTTTCCTTTCATTTTACAAAAATTGTGCTGTAAACACAGCAAGAGGAATAACTCTTATGTTTTTCCTCTTATAAGGAATGTGCTTTTATGATATATTTTTTAATTGATTAAGAGGTGAGAATAATAAATAAACATCTGATCCAAGTTTCAGCAAAGGACTCTTTATTGAAGTGCAGACTCTAAAAAGTTATTTTAGGCAAGTTCCCGGAGGCAATTTTTAAAGCCATAATGTTGGATGAGGAGACTGTGATTCTAATGATTTCTGCCACTCCTTAGAAATAAATTAAGAGTTTCCTTCCAAGTGGAGTGGCTAGTGGGCTGAGAGATCATATTTTAAAACAGTGGAATCCCAAACATAGCTGGATTTGCATTAAAAAAAAAAAAAGCCTATAGTTTGCTTTTCACATTTTCTCTCTTCCCCAGTGACTTGGGCATTGTATGGTCCAAGTTGCTTTCTTGCAAAAGTACCGTGGGCTCGTTTTATGAGGTGTGGGATAGAGAGCCTGCCTGGTGCTTTGACTGGCTGAACTTTCCATCCTGCTTTAAACAACCTGGGAAAAATCAGTGTGATTTATGACAGCAGTTACTGCTACTCTTTCACTGAGCCAGGAATATTCTCATGCTATCAAAAACCCCGAAAAGCCAAAAAATCATCACATTTTGAACCACTGTCATTCCCACATCTTGACTAGTCATCTGAGTGATTCATTAGTTAAATAAGTGTATGCAACTGAAGAGCCTTCCTTATAAGTGAGGGAGGGGTGAAAACAGGTGAAGAGATGACTTTTTCTTCTAGCTACATCCAATGTAATCTCAAAAATAGAGAGGGTCTACGGATATATGGTACAGGATGGCCTGTTTTTCTTTTCATCAATTATTCCCATGTGTCAGGCATAAAAGCCCAAGTTTCTTCAACAGGTGCTGGAGTCTATAACATTCATTGGGGGCTTTTCATGCTAATGTTTTTTAAAAAAATATATTTTATTGATTTTTCACAGAGAGGAAGGGAGAGGGATAGAGAGTTAGAAACATCAATGAGAGAGAGACATTGCTTCAGCTGCCTCCTGCACAACCACCACTGGGGATGTGCCTGCAACCAAGGTACATGCCCTTGACTGGAATCGAACCTGGGACCTTTCAGTCCGCAGGCTGATGCTCTATTCACTGAGCCAAACGGGTGAGGGCCATGCTATAGTTTGTTTTAAGTTGTGTGTGAAACCATATGGCAGAGATGAAAATTAGACACACACACACACACACACACACACACCCTACCACCACCACCACCATCACCACCAGCACACCCCTCTATTGTTCAAAAAGACATTCTCCCCTGCCCCCAAAGTTTCTGGAAGATCAAGATGCTGGGCATGTGTTTGCAAAGAATCACTTAGAGGTGATCATCTGTATGCCTGAATACTTGTAGGATGCCTTTTCTTTATGGCAGCTCAGAGAACTTCCTTTATGTCTGTGTTTGAGAATAAAAAACCCCTATTTTGCATACAGATTAAAACCACATGCATGCAGGAGTACCAAGCTTTTTTGTTTTTGTTGTTGTTAATTCTCATCGCAGGATATATTTCCTTTGGTTTTTAGAGAGAGTGGAAGGGAGGGAGAGAGACACACAGAGAGAAACATTGATGTGAAGAGTCACATCAATTGGCTATCTCTTGCATGGGCCCTGACTGGGGCTGAGGATTGAGCCTGCAATTGAGGTACATGCCCTTGACCAGGAATTGAACCCACGACCTTTCAGTTTAGGGAACCAATCCTCTATCCACTGAGCCAAACTGGCTAGGGCCCGAGCTTTTTTTTTTAAACTATATTTTTATTGATTTCAGAGGAAGGGAGAGGGAAAGAGAGATAGAAACATCAATGATGAGAGAGAATCATTGATTGGCTGCCTCCTGCACATCCCCTACTGGGGGTCGAGCCCACAAACTGGGCATGTGCCCTTGACTGGAATTGAACTCGGGACCCTTCAGTCCACAGGCCAATGCTCTATCCACTGAGCCAAACCAGCTAGGGCCAACACATAATTTTATACAAGACTGCTTAAAAAAGAAAAGAATATAGGCTGCCCAATATGCGTAATTCTTTGCCATAGTTACAATTCCCTGTTTTTCTCAGACACTAAAGAAAGCTGCTGGAGTGTAAGTAAGTGAGATGAGAGTTGAGTTAATTGGGCTGATATTTACTTTCTCTCATTTTTTTATTCTTTATGTTCTCCCTTTTTAAATTATAGCTTAATTCGATATTATTCTGTGTTAGCTTTAGACGTACAGTTTAGTAGTTAGAAAATCATATACTTTACAGAGTGGTTCCCCCAATGTTTCAAGTACCCAACTGGTCCCATACATATTTATCACAGTATCAATTGACTATCTTCCCTATATTATTGACTATATTATATGCTTTAATCTACATTTCTGTGACTATTCTGTAACTACTAATTTGAACCTCTTAATCCCTTCTCCTTTTCCATTCAGCCCTCCAATGCCCTTCACTTCTGACAACTGTCAGTCAGTTCTCTGTATCTATGAATCTGTTTCTATTTTGCTTATTTTTTTGTGTTTTAGAGTCCACATATAAGTGAAATCATGTGGTACTTATCTTTCTCTGTATGACTTATTTCACTTAGCATAATACTAGTCAATCCATGCTTTGCAAGGTTAGAATTTCATTTTTTTTATAGCCGACTACTATTTCATTGTGTATACTATGTACCATAGCCTTTTTATCCACTCGTCTATTGATGGGCATGCATTTTATTTTGGCTGTATTCTCAGAAATGGAATTGCTGTGTCATAAGGCGGTTCCATTTTGAATTTTTTGAGGAAACTCCAAACTGTTTTCCACGGTGGCTGTACCAGTCTGCGTTCCCACCAATAGTGCACGAGGGTTCCCCTTTCTCCACATTCTCACCAACACACTTGTTTGTTGATTTATTGATGATAGCCATTCTGACAGGTGTGAATAGTTCAGTCCCCCTACCACCCCCCCCCAATTTTTTAATCTGTTAAAACACATATAATATTTATTATCTTAAGCATTTTAAGTATATACTAATCATTCAGTATTACTAATATATACTTAAATACATTCATAATGTTGAACAATCATCACCACTATCCATCTTCATAACTTTCATCTTGTAAGAGTAAAACTCTATACCCATTGAACAATAACTCCCCATTCTCCCCTCTTCCCAGCCCCTGGCAATAACCTTTCTATATTCTGTTTTTATGATCTTAATTACTCTGCTTCATATAAGTGGATCATATAGTATTTGTCTTCTTTGTGAATGGCTTATTTCACTTTGTATAATGTCTTCAGGGTTCATCTGTATGGTAACATATGTCAGAATTTATTTTCTTTTGAAGGCTGAATAATAGTGCATTGTATGTATATACCACATTTTGCCCATCTATTCATGGGTTATATCTCTTGTGAATAAGTTGCAGTATCTCCTTAAGACCCTACTTTCAGTTTTTTTTTTCAGGTACCTATCCAGATGTGGGGTTGCTGGATCATATGGTAATTATATTTTTAATTTTTTGAGGAACTGCTATATTTTTTTTCAGAACAGCTGTACCATTTTACAATCCCTCCAATGTTGCACAAAAGTTCCAATTCCTTTACCAATCATTGTTGTTTACATATTTATTTAATTTTTTGGTAATAGTAATCCTAATGGGTGTGAAGAGGCATCTCTTTATAGTTTTGATTTGAATGTTCCAATGTTTAGTGATGTTGAACATCTTTTCATAATACTTTTTGGCCATTCGTATATTTTCTTCAGAGAAATGTCTATTTAAGTCTCTAGATCATTTTTGAATCAGGTTGTTTGGGTATTATTGAGTTATAGGAATTCTTTATATATTCTGGATATTAATCTCTTATCAGATATATGATTGGCAAATATTTCCTCCCATTCTGTGGATTGCCTTTTCACTTGTTGATATAGTCTTTTGATGCGCAAATATATATATTTTTATGACATTCAATTTGTCTATTTTTTCTTTTCTTGTCTGTGCCTTTAGTTGTATATCTAAGAAATTCTGCCGAATCCAAGTGTAAAGATTCTACCTTACGTTATTTTCTGAGAGTTTCATAGTTTCAGGGATTACATTTAGGCCTTTGATTCATTTGGCTTATTTAAGTAAGGTCTCAACTTCAATCTATTGCATGTGGATATCTAGTTTTCCCAGCACTATTTGTAGAAAAGACTGTCCTTTGCCCAGTGAATGGTCTTGGCACCCTTGCCAAAAATCATTTGACTATACATGTGAGGGTTTATGTCTGGGCTCTTTATTCTATTCCATTGGTCTATATGTCTGTCTTTGTGCCAGTACCACATTGTTTTGTAGCTTTATAGTAAGTTTTGAATTTGAAGGTGTGTGTCTTTCAGTATTGTTCTTCTTTTTAAAGATTGTTTTGGCTATTTGGGGATCTCTTGAGATTACATATGAATTTAAAGATGGAAGAAGGATAAGGATTTT
>PVJC01037140.1:0-17373 GCA_004026665.1 Murina feae | reverse complement strand
AACCCCTGAGCCACTGTGGTTGGGCTATACTATTCTTAATATACCAGCTCCAGCTTCTCAACACAGCCTTCCAAGACATTGTATGTGCAAAGCATTAAAATATCTTCCTTCAGATCAAATTCTAAGACATTTCATTCCATAAACAAACACTGAGCATTGAGCTGAGCTGAGTGGATTTCATTCTTGGTGTCTGGGCAATGGGCTCAGTGGCTTAGTTCGTAGCAAGTGTGTGTACGTGGGTATATTCAGCTTCCTGTTTTTTATGATTAAAATTAACACATGCACATTGGAAAACAATCAAATACTGAAAACTTCAAAGTGAAATTCTCTTCTAATCCCTCTTCCAGAACACTGTAAGAGCCTGGCAGATATTCTTACAGAAATTTTCCATGCAGATGCTGAAATGTATAATTATCAAATAGGAATCATTTCATATACACTGAGTGGCCAGATTATTATGACCAGCCAGATTATTATGACCACCCCATCAGTACTTCGTTGGACCACCTTTTGCCTTCAATACTGCAGCAGTTCTCCTTGGCATTGACTCCACAAGATGTTGAAAGGTGATGCAAGGAATCTGACACCATGCCTGATGAATAGCACTGTCCAGTTCTGTGAGATTTGATGGTTGTGGAACCAGCTGCCTGATGGCTCTTTTAACTTCGTCCCACAAATATTCAATTGGATTGAGATCTGGTGATTATGGGGGCCACCTAAGCAAGGTAAAGTCTCCCTCATGTTCTTTTTTTTTTTTTATTTCATTGATTTTTTACAGAGAGGAAGGGCGAGGAATAGAGAGTTAGAAACATCAAGAGAGAAACACCCATCAGCTGCCTCCTGCAACATCCCCCACCGGGGATGTGCCCGCAACCAAGGTACATGCCCTTGACCGGAATCGAACCTGGGGCCTTGATTCCACAGGCTGATGCTCTGTCCACTGAGCCAAACAGGTTAGGGCTCCCCCATGTTCTTGAAACCACTCCTACACAATCCCAGCACCGTGGCATGGCTCATTGTCTTGTTGGAAGAAGCCATCTCCATTGGGATACAACATCAACATGATAGGGATGAACTTGATCAGCAACCATACTTAGGTATGTTGTGCTAGTCAGACGTTTATAATGGCCCTCTAGAAACTTCAGCACAAAATTATAGCTAATTTGCCCAGAAATGTCAGGTGGTCATAATAATCTGGCCACTCAGTGTATATTCTATGACTTGCTTTCCTTAACAGTATTTTTATCTGGTTGTTTCCTTTAATAATATGCCTTATCAACTTTCTTAATCTGTCTGGGAGATATTTCCACAATGAGATAGATTATAGATAGATAGTAGATAGGTAGATAATAGAATAAACTTTTTATAGCCACTGTATAATATTTCATGATAGAGATGAAACATTTTTTAATTCTTTAAAGATATATGAAATTGAAACTTAAAACCAAGGCACCAAAACAGGATGACAAGGCTTTTGATCAAAGTTACACAGAACAAAGCAGAGGCCAGCAAATATAAGTGTTGATTTTCTAGCGTAACTGAGCAGTTAACCCTTTTCCAGTGTGGCTGTGGGCATTAACTAATATGAGCTGTGTGTTTCCCTAATCTCACTATTACACAGAACTGAAGAACTTAATCTGATCTCGCTGTGAAGCTTTTTTGAGGATATTCGCAGATATAGCAGAATTCTAGGTATTCCCTTCTGTAGAGTTCACAGAGGCTGATGCAGGAGCTGCAGGAATGCAGGCTTCTGTTTCTCTGAGTCTTCAGGAAGCCTTCAGAATAGACTTAGCAGCCCAGACCATGGTGGCTGTACCTAGTGTGGTTAAACACAACTGTAGGATGCCCTACCCGGTTTGGCTCAGTGGATAGAGCGTTGGACTGCGAACTGAAAGGTCCCAGGTTCAATTCTGGTCAAGGGCATGTACCTTGGTTGTGGGCACACTCCCAATGTTTCTCTCTTGTCGATGTTTCTAACTCTCTATCCCTCTCCCTTCCTCCCTGTAAAAAGTCAATAAAATTTATAAAAAATAAATAAACACAACTGTAGGAGATTTACACTGCAGTCCTGGCTTTCATAGTGGCTGGCACAGAGTTCTGGCCTGGGCATCGGTTAGCTCCCACTGCTCAAGGCCACTGACCTGAGTGTTGGGGTTATACGCCTGCAAGTGCCTGCTCAGTGGCCAGCTCAGGTGACTAATAATAGCTTCTGTTTAAGAGGAACCAGCTGAATTCATCAGAGTGGTTGGCCGGGCCCTCCTGGTCTCTAGAGCTGAGAGTGACCCTGAGGAGGAGAAGGTATGTCCCTGAGGGGCCAGCACGGAGCTGCAGAGCCCAGCCCCTGGCAGAGTGATGGCCGGAGGCCTGGCCTCTGGCAACTGTCAGCAGTAAAGGCATGTCTATCAATCTAAACAACTTCCTGAGGAAGGTCCTGCTACCCCTCATACAAATGAGGGAACCAGCTCAGAGGTGTGAAGTCACTTTTCCTAAAAGAAAAGTCAAAGCCCAGAGAGTAACACAACTTTATTAATCCTCCCAATAGCCTTACAAGGTACCGTATTTGGTGGTGAATATCATTGAATATTAAAACATAGTAGGGTTGCAACAGTTGTACATTTAAAACTAAATGGTAGGACAATATCCTCACCCTGCTTCTTAACATCAGTGGTTGCTGCTTTTGTTTGTTTGTTTTTTAATATATTTTTATTGATTTCAGAGAGGAAGAGAGAGGGAGAGAGAGATGGAAACACCAATGATGAGAGAGAATCATTGATTAGCTGCCTTCTGCATGCCCCCTACTGGGATTGAGCCACAACCTAGGCTATCCACTGAGCCAAACCGGCTGGGCAGTGATTGCTGTTTTTTAGTTTGTTTGTTTGTTTTTTAATATATTTTATTGATTTTTTACAGAGAGGAAGGGAGAGAGATAGTTAGAAACATTGATCAGCTGCCTCCTGCACACCTCCTACTGGGGATGTGCCCGCAACCAAGGTACATGCCCTTGACCGGAATCAAACCTGAGACCTTTCAGTCCGCAGGCCAACGCTCTATTCACTGAGCCAAACTAGTTAGGGCGGTGATTGCTGTTTTTAAGAAAAAACTTTTATCATGTAAATCTAGCCTTTGCAGTGGTGTTATATTATATTCAGCCACTAGGGGGCAGCATTAAATATAATTTTTAGCCTTCAGAACCCAGTCTTGCATTGTAAAGGAGGTAGGATAGTTTGTGATGTGTTTAATAGAGCCACCAGTCATTGGTTTTTCTGGGGCTGAGGGATTAAGGAGTTCCAGTGCTAAAAATAGGAAAGTTCCTGACAAACTGAGTCAAGTTGATAACTTTAGGGTTGATATGCATAGAAGCCACTATTAGACTTTATAGAAATGGGGAAGCTTCATGGAGTGACTAATCTGAGGTTTCACATAGCTAACTAGTATGCATCAGAGCTGGGAATCAAAGCTGTTGTCCATTAACTTGAAGAACCATATCCTTAAACAAGACATGAAAATGCCTCTCTGAACCATTTGGTACTGTTTGGTCACGTACAACACCTGAAACCATGGATAATACTGAATCCTATATACTAGTATACTATCTTTTTTCCTACACATGCAGACCTATGATAAAGTTTAACTTATAAATTATGCACAGCCGTGACTGGTTTGGCTCAGTGGATAGAGCGTCGGCCTGCGGACTGAAAGGTCCCAGGTTTGATTCTGGTCAAGGGCCTGATGTACCTTGGTTGCGGGCACATCCCCAGTAAGGGTTGTGCAGGAGGCAGCTGATTGATGGTTCTCTCTCATCCATGTTTCTAACTCTCTATCCCTCTCCCTTCCTCTCTGTAAAAAATCAATAAAATATATTTTTTTAAAAGTCAATACATAATTTTAGAGATATATAAAAATAAAAATAAAATTATACATAGCAAGAGATTAACAACAATAACTAATAGAACAATTATAGCAATATACTGTAATAAAAGTTATGTGAATGTGGTTTCTCTAAAAAATGTCATTTTTAAAAAATTACCGCCCACAAATGTAATGCCTTTTCCATCTTAACTAAGCACTTACCATGCACCGTGGCTACAACTTTTGAGTTTGAAGTGCGACAACAAAACTAGCATGAATTTCTTTATTACCAGAGATCTGAGCAACCTCAGCATACAATTTGTTTTCTTTCCCTATTAAATTGAGAACTTTCACCTTTTCACTGAAAGGAAGTATTTTACGGCTTCTTTTTGGCATTTTCTGAATTGCCAGCATCACCACTCTTGCACTTTGGGGTCATTATTAAATAAAATAAGGGTGTCTTGAACACAAGCACTGGGATACCAGGACAGTCCATCTGATAACCGAGATGGTTACTAAGTGACTAACAGACAAGTAGTGGATACACTGGTCAAAGGGATGATTCATGTCCTGGGTGGGATGGAGCAGGATGGTGTAAAATTTCACCATACCACTCAAAACAGTGGGAAATTTAAAACATATAAATCTTCTATGTCCTGAATTTTCCTTTAATATTTTTGGACCATGGCTGACCATGGGTGACTGAAACTGGAAAGTGAAACCACGGATAAGTGGGAGACTCCTGTACCATTATAGTAAACATTTCTCACAGGGCCAAATGTAAGGACGTAGGATGGCTTACTAACTTCATACACTAAATATATACTCACTATTTCTCTCCAACATACATACATTGTACATTCGTGTCAACACAAATCAAACCATGCCACTCTTGTTAAAAATCCTTGGCCCTCCACTGCCTTCTAGAGAAAATCAGCTGACTCACAAGGCCCTTCGTGACCTGGCTCCCACCTACCTCTGCAGCTTCATTACATGCTGAAGGGGCTGTACTGAGATGGCGGCATTGCATTTCTTGCACGCCTGGGAGAGAGAAAAGGAGGTGTCAGTGTCATCACATGGCATATCAGATTTGCAGACTGTGAAGAGGAGAGGCCTATCCAGAGCCCCCTTGGGACCTAGAAACCTCCCCAACCTTCCTCCTCCTCCTCCCTTTCCCCATCCGTGTCTAGAGTGTGATATCCAGGCAAAGGAAAGAACTTTGGAACTGTGCAGACTTAGTTCAAATTCGGTTCTGTACCCTCCCGAGCATGATATCTAGCCTAGGCCTCAGATTCCTCATCTGCAAACCAGGAATGACACCTCTCACAAGAGGCTGTAGATAAAGTGTGACGCACACGGGGTGCCTCTACCAGGGCAGCACTCATTAGGCCCTAAGTAACTCTTTTCTTTTAACTGCTCTGAGTCACAAAAACCAGCTGGAACCAGAGTATGTCCTTGCCCATTTTTGTAAGCCAGGAGGCCCACCTGGAGGCCTAGCATTACGATCTAAGCATGACTACTTTCCGGTCTCACACATTTCCCATTGTAGGAGAAAAGAACTCAAACTTTCTGACTTTTGACTTTGTGCCCAGTGGCATGTTTGACACCTTATAAAAATACTAGAGACCCAGTGCACAAATTCATGCACAGGTGGGGTCCCTCAGCTGACCAGTGATCAGGGCAATTGGGGGGGGAGTGACCACGGGAGGTTGGCCGGCCACAGGAGGTTGGCTGTGGGAGTGCACTGACCACCAGGGGACAGCTCCTCTGTTGAGTGCCTGCCCCCTGGTGGTCAGTGCATGTCATAGCCACTGGTTGTCTGGTCATAATGGTTGCTTAGGCTTTTATATATATAAATCTGTGATTCCCAAGGTAAATGAAACTCACTGTGTGTCCTTTCCCCATGTTTCCTTCATTGTTGGTAGCTAACCTCCACACTCCTGCTATAATTAGACTTGCCATCCATTGCAGAAGCAGCAACTGGCCATGGAGTTCAGCCAAGGAATGGGAGACTGGAGGTTTCAGGTCATTGGTCTGGCTCCTCCTTGGCCCCTAGAGAAGCTGAAGGAGATGCAGCCTGGGAGGTGACAGGTCCTGCCCGCATGCCTCCACTTCAGGGAGCCACTGCCCTCCTTGCTCCTGGGGCAGACTGGTGAGGCGCTCCTCCCCCTCCATCCCCACTCTTCCCCTGTGCAGGCTGCTGGTGTGCCTCTGGCTGCAGCAGTGCCCAGGAAAGGCAAGTCCTCCTCCTGGTGGGCAGCTAACCAGTTTCCTCCCAGCTCAGAGCCAAGCATGTCTTGCTTGGTTGGGCATTCCTCAGGTGAGAAGTCCTTTCAGGAGTCTTTCTTCAGAAGCTAGCCGGAGACTGGAGCTCCAAAAGCCTGAAGTTGAACCTCCAGTGTGCCCAGCGTGGAAATTAAGGGACGCCACACTGCCCTCTAGTGACAGCTCCGCCTGGCCCTTGCTCTGCAGCTTTTCCTCTTTCTTTGTTCCCTGCACCAGTGGAGGCTTATTTCCCAGCAAACTAGAGCCTCCTCTGGTGGCCTGGGAGTCAGTTCCTCTCTCCACCTTCCTGCATTGCCTTTGGGATGTACAAGTAGAAACACTAGCCAGATGTTCTCACCCCAACTGCCCTTTTGTCTCACTGCTGAACAAGCTGTTTAGCATTCCCAACCACTGACTCCCTGATGGACAGACCAACCACTAAACTGACTGATGGATACTGTCCCATCTGAAAAATTAATCCTGAGTGACTAACAGGATGGTTGGCTGATTAAGTTTTTAAACTACAAGTGATTTGTAGTTGGCTCTCTAACTGACGTACTAACCCTGAATAACTAAACATCTTATAGGTTTGAACTGCTTGCCCGGCCGACTCTTCCACTCACCCACTGAATGACAGTGCCCAGCAGAGGGCCTGCAAGACTGCCAGCCTGGGTGCATGGCTAAGAGGAACATAGATTGGAGGAGAAGGTGCCCTCTTCTCACGCCCTGACACCTCTAGGTGCTTGGAGCCCTAGTCTTCTCCCCTCTAGAGTCACTGAAGGCTACAGAGAGGGTAACCAGGAAAATGCCTTCTGACCTACCTCTAGTGAGGTTCCTAACCAGAGCCTCACAGGTGGGTTGTCATAGTACAGATGTGGTTTATCTGGGAGGAGGGCTCAGAGCTATCAGTGGACTGTTAAGAGTCCAGCACATACAAATACGTTCAGAACTACTGCTCTGGGAAGACTCTCAGCAAATACATTCAGATATGCAAAACCTTTACCTGAACTCAAGCACCATTTCTCCCTCCCATCAGGCCGGGTGGCAGGATGGTAACTAGGAAGAGTCAAAATCATAGTGGACATGGATGTAGCAGGGAGGACAAAGGCTGAGCTCTACGTGAAGTTTCCAGAAAGAGGCCCAAAGAAATCAACAATTATCGTTTTGGGCAAACACACTTAGCCCGAGATGGCAGGGCACTCTCAGCTCTGGTCAGACTGTCTTTGAGTTAAGATGAAAGACACATTCACCAGGACCCTTGTCTGAGGTAGTATGTGTACTGGTATGAAATCATGAGTAGCTATGTGGCTGTGTGCATTTTCACACCAGTGTGCTCACAAGGGTCGATATAGCTGAGAGTTGTGTAACTCTGTGCATGAATGTCCTTTGGGTCAAAGTGTGCATCTCAATAGTTGTGTGAATGGATTTGCACGTGTGTACTCAGTCCTTGACCCCCTCAAGTTTTGTTTTTCGGTGGTTTGTTTTTTTGTTTGTTTTTTTGAGGGGGAGGGGTTGAGACTGATTATAAGTAAGGATTTCACTAAGTGTAAACATCTGCAAACATGCAAATATTTCCAGAAATCCTCCACATGTCCCTCTCCCTGAGTCCTCATCATCACACTACCATCACACTACCATTGCCACCGTTGGCTCTTATCACCCTGGACTAGTGCTAGGTCCTCAATGCCCGCCCCTCCTGACCCTGCAGAAAACAGCCACTAGGACCTCAGTAACATGACGTTAGCGTCACAGCTCACCCCTGCCTATACCAACAACAGCTTTACAATGTCAGGGGATAGCACCCATCTCTACAATCTGGGTCTCAAGGGTCCTTTCAAGGTCATAGCCTTGCTCATGGGTGACTCTGCACTCTCGAGGCCCCAGAATTTGGATGTGTCTCCCCTCAGCTTGGTCCTATTTGGCTCAGATGCCTCTTCTGACAGTAACACGAGGCCGCTAGGTCCTGCATATCTGAGTTATCACCTGCCGCTGTAATTGCCCAATTATACTAGTAGTTGTCCATTGTAATTGACAGGCACCCAAGTCCATCTGTCACATTCCACCCCGGGTCCCCTCTCCACAGGACAAGGAACTTGAAGGTCAGACGGTCGGAGGCCGGGAGAGCTTGGACGCACAGGTCTCTTCCCTGTCCCTGTCCCCCTGCCCAGAACCCACGCTGTAAAAACTGAAATGCGCATGCGCAATGAACAGCATGAACTACGACTCCCAGAATCCTCTTGACTGAGACTCCATTTCCCAGAAAGCTCCTGGAGTCCCTACTCCGGAACTGAGTTCTTTTCCACAGCGGAAAACGAGGCAAACCTGGCCGCTGCGAGGTGCCGCGGCGTATTGACCTCCAGGGGTCGTGCTTGAGTCAGGGAGACCCGAGCTCCGGGAAAAGCCCCGGACCGCGGCCCTCCCCGCGCTCCGCGGCGCTGTGTCCCGGTTCCCTCAGCCGCGCCAGCCGTCCGCAGTCCGTCTGCTGCTCCGGCGTCGTCGGCCTGAAGCCGCTGCAAACTCTCTGCCCGCCTCCGGGCGTCTCTGGAGACAGAGGCTAATAGCTAATGCACATATTTCCCGGCTCCCAGGCCCGCATTGTCCGTTTTCCAGTGGGAAGAAAGCGAAGACCTTGGCCCTAAGGGCATGACCCCCAGGGCTCCACGTGTGAGTCCCTCACTCTTACGCTACTTCCAGCATGGCCGCAGGAGTGGGGGCCATGGGGAATGGGGCCATGGCCGCAGGAGTGGGGGCCATGGGGAATGGGGCCATGGCCGCAGGAGTGGGGGCCATGGGGAATGGGGCCATGGCCGCAGGAGTGGGGGCCATGGGGAGTGGGGCGGTTGGAAGGAGCGGGGAAGAGGACATCTACGGCTCCTGGCTGCTGCCCTGCGCCCGTCCCCTGCGTGCCAGCCGCCTGGGTCCTGGAGAGCCTCCTCCCGCCAACCCCGGCGGCGCCCCGGGTCCACTTGCCTGTCTCTCACTCCCCCTAGAGGCCACTTGGGTCACCGACCTGGAAATGAGCAGCTGTGGGGCTGGCGGGGAGGCGGGGAGTCTGGAGCATCGGAAGGAAGGAGTGGACCGAGAGGGAACGACTGAAAGTTACTGGGGCAGAAGAGGGGGTCAGGGCTCAGGGGTGCAGGAGTGAGGGGACGCGACCTGTCCTCACGGCGCAGCGCAGAAGGAAGACATAGATGCACCGCTAGGCAGGCAGCGGGTGAGCACACCTTTCAGAGCTCCGTGTCTTTAGGAGAAACAGAAGTCGGTCGTTTGCGTAGTTTTGTTGCAGACACTTTACGTGCGGTCAACACTTGCCCGTGGGCCTGTGGAGTGCAACCACTTCCCCCACCTTCCGCTAGTGATTCTGAGTTTCTCAATACTGTCGCACTCCTCCGTGCTGGCTGTGGAGGTCCCAGAGGCCCTTTCAGGGGACCTGCAAGGTTAAAAGTGTTTCACAGTAATACAGAGATTTATTTGCATTTTTCATTGTATTGACATTTACGTTTAAAATGGTGTGGACCCCTCGCCCCAATAGGGGGCGTGCAGGAAGCAGACAATTGATGTTTCTCTCTCCCACTCTCTGAGATCAATAAAAAAAAAGTATTGTTTAAAAATAATAAAATAGTATGTAGGCCCTGGTAGGTAGCTCAGATGGTTAGCGCATTGTCCTGACTCACTAAAATTGGGTTCAATCCAGGCAGGGCACATACAAGAATCAACCAATGAATGCGTTAGTAAGTGGAACAACAAATCTCTCTCCAATCAATAAATAAAGAAAACTTCTTAAATAAATAAAATGGCATGTAAAACTGCTAGCACCTTGGCATGAATCAAGGCGATGGCATTGAGCTATATTTGCAGTTACCGTGTTTTTCACCAATGCTCTTGGAGGGAGTCAGCGCCGATTTCACGTATGAATGTCCCTAGTGAAGCTGTTAAAAGTAGTCATTATACTAAATTTTGAACCTTGAGCACATGTCCTTTCATATTCTGCGTGGCAGGATGAGAAATAGGCGCAAAGCGAGTCTGCTGCAGTCCAGTGTTCTATATTTGTCTCGAGGAAAAGTGCTGGGAAAAGCAATCACGTACGCAGTCTTTCAATCCCTGTGCAGTTGCATAAGAACATGCCTTGTGCCTAGAGCATTTCCTTACAAAGAGAAAGGGCTCCCACAGCCCGTGCTGCTGGCCACCTCTCTTGGGGGACATCTTTCCCTGTTCTGGACTTGATGTGCACTTCCTCCTCCTGCTAAAGCATGTGTGTCATATGGCACCTGACCAGCCCTACTGCTATATATCTGTTCCTAGTAGGGAGGGAAGGGCAGGGGGAGAGGGGGTTCCTTCAGCTGCAGCCAAAGAGAAGTACATGCAGTGCATGCATGCTGGCCATGGGGGAAACTCACTGTTGGAAGCTGATCTTGCTCTTTCTGTTTTCTAGGTGAGTAAAGTGTTGTTCCATCCAGTGCCTGTGTGAGTCTTGTCTTCCGTGGCAACCCCAACACCTGCAGACTATGGAGTGGGTTGATGTCCTGGCACTGCTGGTCCGGATAGCAGGTATTGTTATGCTATTTGCCGTGGGATTCCTCCTCCTGTGGAGGTAGTCACAGGTATCACTTGGTTGGCAAAAAGCAATCCCGTGCTTGCTCAATATGCCAGCTGAACTAGACTCCCAAAACACACCCTCTTTTACTTAGATGATTGACAGTGTGATTGTTTGGACTTGGTGTGTGGTAGACATTTTCCACCAAATGAACAAAATGAGATTGGCACTTCAAGGGAAATAACTGACATTATTTGTTGCTAATGATAAAATTTGATCTTTCAAGCATAAATTAGAATTTTGAAAACCACATCTGCCACATAACTTGACAGTTTCCCAATGTTTAAAAGATTCGTCTGATGAGCTAGGTGATGATATCTGCAAGTGTGATTTTTTTCTTCTTACATTGAATAGTGTGTCAACATTTGGAAGATCTGCATAATTCAGGTATCTGTTGTTGCAGAACAAATTACTCCCAACATAGTGATTTAAAACAACAAACATTATCTCTCAGTTTTGTGGGTCAAGAATTTGACTTGGGTAGACAGTTCTGACTTAGGGCTCCTCCTGCAGCTGCAGTGAAGATGTCTGTTGAGCCTGCCGTCATCTGAAAGCTTGGCTGCACTCAGCTAGAGCATCTGCGTCCAAGAGGCACACTCACATGGCTGTTGGCAAGTGGCCTCAGTCCCTCACCACCTGGACCTCTCCACGGGGCTCCGAGTATCCTCACAACATGGCAGCCAGCTTCCCCCGGAGCAAAGTGACCCAAGAGAGAGGGCGGAAAATAGAAGCCTTATGGTGTACTCTCCGAAGACACACGGTGTAATTTCCACCACATTCTGTTCATTAGAAGTGAGTCATACGTACGGCCCACACGCAAGGGGAGGGAAAATACGCCCTGCCTCTTAAAGGGAGGGATACCAAAGAATTTGTGGACATGTTTGAATAACACTTCACTTAGTGACCCAATGTTTTCCAAACGACCTTCATGAAATGACAGAACCAGGATGCACGGATAAAAACTATATTCCAACTCAAAATGGCCCAGTGGGTTTTATTGTAACAGCTTGAAAAGCTCGTTGATATAGTTTTGGATTCCACCTTGCTACTGACCAACACAAAGCTATCATTTTTGTGTTTTGTATAGTATCGAAAAAAGGCTATTAAAACACTCCTGTCATTTCCAACTTATCTGAAAAGGCTATTAAAACACTCCTATCATTTCCAACTGCATATCCCTATGAGGCCAAATTTTTTTCATCTACTTCAAGCAAAACAACATTAGAACAGACTAGAATACAGAAGCAGATATTGAACCAAACAGAGATTTGCAAAAATGTAAAACAGTGAGGCTCTTCTTACTAATTATTTTTTGCTTTGGAAAATGTGTGTGTGTGTGTGTTTTAATGTGTGTGTGTTTTAATGTGTGTGTGTGCATGCACATGTGTATTAACATATATTGGGTTTATTATTTGATTTTTTAAATGAATTAAATATTTTTAAATGCTCTGTTTTAATTTCTAATATGGTAATTACTGCTAGATATAACCAATATAAACAGAAGCTCTTTGGGGTCCTCAATAATTTTTAAGAATGTAGAGGGATCGCTCTAACTGGTTTGGCTTAGTAGATAGAGTCGGCCTGTGGACTCCAGGGTCCCAGGTTCGATTCTGGGAAGGGCATGTACCTTAGTTGCGGGCACATCCCCAGTAGGAGGCATTCAGGAGGCAGCTGATCGGTGTTTCTCTCTCATCGATGTTTCTAACTTTCTATCTCTCTCTCTTCCTCTCTGTGGAAAATCAATAAAATATATATATTTTTAAAAAGAATGTAGAGGGATCTGCAAACCAAAAAATTTAAAAACCTCTTGTTTAAGCAATCCTGATGGTCCTGTCAGCATTGAAATAATATGTTTTGGTATGGACCTGTGGTACAACTCTGCCAATGACATACAAAGTGAAGATGTGGTGTTCAGTTTTCAGTTTAGGGTATTAAATAAAAAAAATATACCTGGGTCTTCAAAGAGATTTATAATGTTCTATCTCAAGCCAGATGATTGATGTTTATTAGCCTTCTTTATCTCTTACAGATTAAATTATTTGAGGTGTGAAATATTTTATGAGAAAAAAATTAAAAGAACACGTGGAAGAAGAGTCCCCTCTTCCGTGTACACATTGTGTCTGTTTTGCAGCATGTTCCTCTGGTATATTGAACTTGAATGTGCATTGTTTGGCTCTAAAGAATTTTGTACACATTTCATGGCTCTCTGAGTCTGTGCCTGAAAAATGTTTGTGATATTTTACTTGTAACCTGAAAGCCAGTCCCCGGACCTCTAGCCACATAGGCAGTCTCACCACATTAACAAGACTCCATTTTAAGCCATACAAAGTCCCTCATAAAAAGACGTTCTCTGCTTCTGGCCCAGTCCCTCTCTTCCGTAGGGTCAGGCAGGATACCAACATCGATCCTATGTCCCATCGCATGCCAAGTTCTCTCCCCTCACACCCTCATAAGAGTAGATGTCTCCTGGGCTTGCCAGTCCACCAGTTCTGGAAACTGCCCCACTTAGAATCCACTTTAGATCCCTTTTAGGAATTTATCTGAGCACCTTCTAACTGGAACCACAACGGACACAAAGGCAGGCTCACTACACTGTTAAATATAAACTTCTCCCTGTATGATCACCCCGCATAGTTCCAGGCCCCTCAGTCTCACTGAAGGACCTGAGGCTAGGTTTTTTGGTTTATCCTACCCTTCCCCTTCATGTAACTTTTTCAGAAATTCATAAATCAAACAATAAAATTAGAGAATCACATATCCAATTAACAAGTTTGAGACACTGCCTGAACAAAATCTGGGCTTTACCACATGGATGAAGGGGGGGATGACTTTTGGGTAGGCAGAAAAAATGTCTGCTACTATTGTGTATACATTTGCATATTTTAAATCATTCCATAATAAAATATATTGCTTGTGTGGTTATAAAAGAAAAGAAAGTAGTGAATATAAGGGGGAAATGAATATATAAAACTAAGAAATGCAGTCCGACTGTGTGATTTTAAGACAGATATACCGGAAAGGAAGCAGTTGAAATCCAATCCACTGATCAATGCACCATATTTGTTGAAATCCAATTCACTGATCAATGCACCATATTTATTTGTTTCTTTTACCTTATAAAATTTACAGCAATTCACACTAGATGGAATTTTTTAAAATATTTTTTTATTGACTTCAAAGAGGAGAGGAGAAGGAGAGAGAGAGAGAGAGAAACATCAGTGATGAGAGAGAATCATTGATCGGCTGCCTCCTGCATGCCCCACACTAAGGATTGAGCCTGCAACCCGGCATGTGCCCTGGCAGGGAATTGAATTGTGACTTCCTAGTTCAGAGGTCAACACCCAACCACCGAGCCAAGCCAGCCAGGCTCATTAAATAGTATTTTTAAGGAATATTCAGTCTGTCAGCCCAGATAGTTAGAAGACAAGGGACATCAAGGAGAAAATATTCATGAGATATATAAATGATAAGAGTCTAATAATCTAAATATATAAATCAATAAAAAGGCAACCCAATTGAAAAATGAACAAATATGAACAGGCAATTCACAGAATTAGAAATACAGTTAACCAAAAAATATATGACAAGATTTTCAACATTACTAGTAAGAAAATTACAAAATAAAACAACAGTAAGATGTTCATTTTCACAAAAATATCATCAGCTAGTTATAAAAAAGTAATAGTGTTGATGAAGAGGATTCTGAGATCAAGCCCTTTCACATAATTCTCTGTTGAGGTGAGCATAAATTGGTACAGTGTTTTTGATAGGCAGTTGGGCTTTATTTATCACCATTAAAATGCCTGTGTTCCCTTTGAGGTAGTGGGAGAGTTAAGGACTAGTGGGAGGTGCTAGGGGAATGGATGTAATGCAAGCATGTCAAACTCAAAGGCTAACACGGGCCAAATGAACAAGGTTTAAGTTTATGTGAGCCGCAAAAAAACAAAAGCTTCAATTTTTATAGAAACGTGGGTTTATTTTGATAGAGTCATGCTGAATACAAAGGGCTGAAATAAATGAGTAATTGTTAACATAAAATAATAGAACATTTTAATAAAAATTAATATTTTTTTCTTGAACATTACCTTACCAGACCCTGAATAACTGCACAAATTAATAAGTGTAACGCAAATGAATCTATTTTTCTTGTTCTCCGAAAGCGATTATTTCTTGTTGTGCACACCAAACAAGTCAGTACAAGACTAATGACGTGCCAATCGGCTGCTAAAATATTCGCTGCTAGTGTTAGTGGAGAGAAATGGTGCACCTCGGTGTAAGGCGCATAAGAGAAATGAATGCAACACGATCATAGTACTCAGTCATTAGCAAACATTGTAGTTCTTTAGTAATAATTACGTATAACAGGATATTGTAAAAACAAGTTATGAATTTTTATTAAAACATTTCTTACATACTGTTACATTGGCTGGGCTGCAAAAATATTTGTTATGGGCTGCATGTGGCCCACGGGACGTGAGTTTGACATGCTTGATATAATGGGAAAGTCTAGAAGAAATGGGGTTAATGTGAGCGGCTAAAGAGTGGGGTGTAAAGGGAGGGATCTGTGGGACTGGGAGTGATTTAGGACCAGGATTGATAAAGAAAGTGGGAAAGTGACAAAGGCTTGGAGGAACCAAACGGAGAGGTCCTTGACGTGACTGGGGAAAGTGAAAACAAAGGGCAATGGGAGGGTTAGAAACAATGAAGAACCTTGTTGAGAACAAGAAGGGAAGGGGGGGGGACTGGCCCAGACTACATAGGTGAAATGGAGACAACCGGTTTTCAGTGGATTGACCCAGAGCCACTGGCAAACAGGACCTGTTAATGCTCAGCAAGGCCCCTGTGGAAGAATGAGGTTTGTTAGCAAACAGGAAACAGTAACTTTCATCGTGCTGCTAACTGAGCCTTGCAGAGGTCTTTTACTTCCTCTCCTCTTGACTCTGTTTTCACATCGTAGTTTGCTTATATAAGCAACCTGAGATCTTTGAAGACTCCTTAGTCTGAAGCCTCTGAGAGTCATTGGTTTGTATCTTTCCCATGTGATCGTAAGGTGTAAAATACAGAGACATTTGAGCTGTCTCTAGTAGAAACTGTCAGGGAGATGCCCCGAATCCTGGAAGGCCATGAAAGGAGGTTCTCTCTGCAATATGGTGCAGGTATGCATAAGGGGGTGCAGAACCCAAGACTCCCACTTCTCTCTTGGTTTGAGGTAAGCATTCTCTCATGAAGTAGAGGGCCCAGTGGTCACTGGCTTTCTCTGTGGTTCATATTGCTTTCCACACAATGAATCACAAGGCAATCAGACAGCAAGAATCTGCAGGGGGGGGGGGGTGGCTGTTATGGACTGAATTGTGCCTGCCCTCCGCTAAATCTACATGTTGAAATTCTAATCTATAATGATAAAAGCATAATATGCTAATTAGACCAGACATCCTTCCGGACAACCTTCCAGAGGAAGCAGGGACTGTGAGGGAAGCCTGGGTCCTGGTGCCTGCTGGCAGCCACAGGGAAGCCGGTGCTGGCAGCCGGGAGAAGGAAGGCCTACTCTCGCGCTAATTTCGTACATTGGGTACGTTAGAATGTGACTGCATTTGGAGATAAGCCTTTAAAGAGGTGATTCAGTTAAAATGAGGCCATAAGAGTGAACCCCAATTCAAGCTTACCCATCTAAACTAATAAAAGCGAAATATTAAAATTAACCGTTTCTCCGAGACAGGGTAAGCCACGCCCACCAGCCAATCAGAGCGCCTGTATGCAAATTAGTCCAGCCAACATGGCGGCCGCCACTCCCAGACCTGAGTAAAGGGCAGTTTCCATTGCGGCAGGAGCGAAAGTGAAGCTGTGCCCACTCAGCTCAAACTGGCTCTAGCGAAACACAGATTTGAAACAATGTAACAATCATAGAATCCTCAGGAGCTGAAGGAAAGAGCAGCCCGGGCCTAACCAGTAAAAGTAACAATTGTTTCATTATAGATGCTGCGAGGTGAAGCAGAGGAGGCTTCGTTAGTTAGAAGGCCGCCTTAAAGGAACAGTGTATCAATTATAGAAGATAAAACAACGCCAGGCCTTAAAGGAACAGCATCAATTATAGGAGATAAATCACAGTAACCTGCGTCCAGCCAGCCTTGCTGGGACATTGGGTCAATGGGAGCTGTGGGCAGCCTGAAAGCCCCTCACCCAGGCTTGTCAGGCACGCCAGCAGGTGGACATCCCCCGAGGGGTCCCAGACTGTGAGAGGGCACAGGCCGGGCTGAGGGACCTCCCAAGTGCACAGAGCGGCTGCAGGGCGGGACAGTGCAGGACCCAGGACCCGTGAGTGGGAAAGAGGCAGCAGGGTTGGAGGGCACCGGGAGGCGGGTAAGAGGCGGCAGGGGGTCGGCAGACTGCTTGGTGGGCTTCCCAGGCCCTTTGTGGGGCACCGGGAAGCGGGTAAGAGGCGGCAGGGGGTCAGTGGCCTGCTTGGTGGGCTTCCCAGGCCCTTTGTGGGGCACCGGGAAGCGGGTAAGAGGCGGCAGGGGGCCGGCAGCCTGCTTGGTGGGCTTCCCAGGCCCTTTGCGGGGCATCGGGGAGCGGGAAAGAGGTGGCAGGGGGTCGGCAGCCTGCTTGGTGGGCTTCCCAGGCCCTTGGAGGGGCATCGGGAAGCAGGTAAGAGGTGGCAGGGGGTC
>PVJC01037139.1:0-17356 GCA_004026665.1 Murina feae | reverse complement strand
GGGTGGCGGGTGGTGTGGGGGTGGGGAGCCTGATCAGTGGGTGGCAGGTGATGTGTGTGGGGTGGGTGGGGCGAGATGTGCGGGTAGCAGGTGGCAGGTGGCAGGTTGTGCGGGCACAGGCTGGGCTGAGGGACCCCCGAGTGCACAAATTTTTGTGCACCGGGCCCCTAGTAATAAATAACTTTAAACGACAATGGGTTCCAAAAGTGGTAACAGTAATGAAAATCCTCATAGAAGCCAAGGATGGAATTTTAGTCAAACATTAAGAAACTTTCTGAAAACAAACTTCCTAGTTAGGTCCCTAACTAACAATTAAATCTGTTCATCTTGTGCCCCTTCTCAGTATATAAAATTGTGTGGATGAGAGAAGAAAAATAGTCAATCAAAAGCCCACAATAGTACATGGCTTGCTTCAAAAATTTCCCTGTGTGTTTAGTTGCCACAACACATCACATTTATTCATGGTGACTTGCCACATTGGAGGGGTTCAGAGGCCTAATACAGTAGCAAATGTGTGGGTGAGAGGGGTTTATCTGAGAGTACATTCTTCTAAATTCCCTTTTGGAGGGTCTTCAAATAAAATCATTTAAAATTGCCCTTTTCCATATTAATTAATGTAATTATAATTATATAAAAATTAACTGAAAATTAGTTTTAACTTGTCTGTGGACATGTTCCTAAGGAGATTAAAGAATTTATTAGAACAGTATATGTATATATTCCATATCTGTGTGTACACATGTGCACATAAGCAAGTAAATGTATGAAATACACACACTTATGTGTCAAAATGTTATCCAATCAGGATAATGTAAGCGACAGAGGGCCTGAATGTAACAAAAAGGCAGAGGAAGGGCTGATTCGCTGTCTGCTGTCTGCTTGAGCTGGGACATCCACCTCCTTCTTCCCTCCGACATAAGTGCTCTTGGTTCTCAAATCTTCAGACAGAGATTGGAGCCCACACCATCACCCCCACCCATTTTCGGGCCTTTGAGTTTGGTCTGGAGCTCCACTACTGCCTTCCCAGGACCTGCAGCCTGTACACAGCAGGCCATGGGACTTCTCGCTCTTCATGATCATGAACCAGTCTCTTAGAATAAATATTTTTCTAAAAAAATCTGTGTATCCCATTGGTTCTGCTCCTCTGGAGAACCCCGAGTAGCACAGATTTTGGTATTTATATATTTTGAGGTTTCTTGGCAGAATTTTCTGGTTTCATTAGCACAAATACAATATGTATACAAGATGTCTATTCATCTTCTTCACTGATTAATGACTCTGGTGGCTGCCTGTGCTGCTCTTTCCTCACTGCTTTCAGGGTTCCTAGAGAAGACATTGTGAGCAATCTCAACACAGTGAGATTTTTGCACTTCAAGCTCCTTGACACTGTAGACCAGGAACTTCCCAAAACCACTGGGCATCATGTGCTTTGTTTTGTCGTTGTTGCTCCCATAACTAGTTTTGGGCATCAAGATCTGGCCCTTGAATCTCCCATGCATCCTGTTGTCAATGCTCTGCGTTTCCACCTGTTACACTCAATTTTAACATATCCATCTGACTGGTGCTGGATGAATTTCCTGGTCCTCTTTTTTATGATCTTGGGTTTTACAAAGGTTCTTTGGGTGGCCATGGTGCTGAGTAGGAGATGACCACCACCTTGGTAAGCAATGCTGAGGAAGTGGTATTTATATACTTTGATACTTAAGGTATGCAAATGATAATGCTGTATTTCTCTTCAAAAAGAAACCTTTACTGTTCTGTTCTGTTGTCTATTAAATGTAGTTTTACTGAGAACCCCACAAGGAAGTGGCAAGTTCAATATTAGCAGACGGGTATGTGTGAAAGCTTGAACAATAGGAAGAGTGTCATAGCATCTGTTGTTCCTGCATCCTTTATAATGATAACTACAGTGTGTGTGTGTGATGTGACATGGGATCCAGAGAAAACAGAAATGCTCACCAATGTGTGATGTGGAGATGTATCTCCTAAACTCTGTGGGGCAGGCGCTGGTCTGGGTTAGGAATACAGAGAACAGTGTCAGACAAATAATAGTGGTGGAAGGAACCTGTTGGTTATAGCAACCTGAATAACATTTGTTCAGATGGTATAAAACCCAATAGTTTCCCAAAGATGCCCATGTCCTCACCCAAGAACCTTTGACTGTGTTAGGAGAATTTAAGGATGCAGATGGAATTGACATTGCTAATCAGCTGACTTTAACATAGGAAGATTATCCCGGAACACTCACGTGGACCAGTGTAATCACAAAGGTCCTCAAAATTGAATGAGAGAGAAGAGGAAGTCCTAGTGATGTGAGAACTCCATGAATGTCTCTAGCCTCAGAGGTGGAGCAAGAAACCATGAGTCTCTAGAAGCTGGAACCACCAGGAAACAAATTATCTCTAGACCCTGCCAAAGGCACTAGCCCTGAGGACATCTAACCAGGTGAGACCCACGTTGGACTTCCAACCTATAGAACTGTAAGATAAAAAAAAAAAAATGAATGTTTTATGCCACTGAGTTGTGGTCATTTGTTACAGCAGCAAAAGAAAACAAATCCAGTTCAGAAAGCAGCAGTGTTTCTAAAATGCATTCCCATAGGCTACAGAAATCTATGTAGAGTCCTGAGGACATGGTGAATGGGAAAGCTAAGTGAGCTTGAAAATGTTATCATCTTGCCCTGACTGGTTTGGCTCGGTGGATAGAGCATCAGCCTGTGGACCTAAGGGTCCCAGGTTCCATTCCAGTCAAGGGCATGTACCTTGGTAGCGGGCACAACCTCAGTAGGGGGTGTGCAGGAGGCAGCTGATCGATGTTTCTCTCTGATCGATATTTCTAACTCTCTATCCCTCTCCCTTCCTCTCTGTAAAAAATCAATAAAATATATTTTTAAAAATGTTACCATCTTAAAAAAAATCCAGATGAAATATTTAAAGTTTCAATGGTTTATTAAATAGACTTCCAGCTTCCAAAAAGAGAAAATAGCTTGGTTTGACTAAACTCATATTCTTTAGTTTATTTTGAAGACATAGCAAACAGAGGCAAGCAGACACCTGGGAGAGCCTGCTTATCCTTGAAATGCAGTCATTAATAGGTGAGATGTAGGAGGTCTGGCACTTTTTCTGAGTGTACTCTCCACTCCACCTACAACTCAAGGCAACAGGTGTCTAGCTGGCAAGGTGTCAGAGCATAGAGTTAGCTTCTGGTAGAACAGCCAGAAATTTGAGGGGATTCTAGAAGGAAGAATCCACAGAGAGGTTAGCCAAGAACCACCCTGAAAAATTCATGAAAATACCTGTTGCCTTGGTGACTGAACTTCACAGTCAGGGGGTCAACAGCAGTCCAGTGCATAGGCAGGAGCTTGCAATCAAAGGGGTGGAGTGGGTATTCCATCTATGTGTCCATGTGTGCTAATTTTACCTAAGCCCTCTCCCCCCAAAAAACATACATAAAACCCATATAAAGTCAATAAGCCATCAGGCATGGAGAGTGGGGGTAGCAAAGATAAAAGAAGAATGGAAGAACAGTAATAATTGTTGAAGCAGCATGCTACATATGCAGGAAATCAATATACAATTTTGTTATTTATACTTAGTTTTCATTACAATGAAAATATTTTGAACATTTATTAATATTTCGTAACTCTGGTTTGAGTAGGGGTCTAGGGGCATGATTATGAGGATTTCTAGGCACCTAACCACCCATTCACCCCCATCCACAAATACTATGGAAGTCCCCAAATCCTGTCTACTCTCCTCCTACAAACTGTTTCTTGGGTTCACCATCCTCCTGCCATGACATCATACAAGGTCATCTTTAACAACCTGAAATTATAAGAAGTTACTTCTTATAACCTTTTTTTCCTGGCCATCTTTGGGAGCACTGCCAACATCATGGCAACCTAAAATAGCCATGGTATAAAAGTCACCAAACTATGGAAGGTCATTAAAACTGATGGTTTTGTTCCTTAAGGGATCACTGAGCCCAACACAGAGACACCAGGATATATTTTCTGCCAAAATGGAACAAAGTATTCTCCCGTCCAAGTCATCCCCTAGTTGCTGTGGGGAAGCTCACAGTAATAGTTAGGGAGCACGAATATAATGTCTACTATATACGGCCTCTGCAGGTCTGGGGGTTGGCTGTGAGGATACACCGGGTGTGCTCTCCTCTCTTCTGTTTTTCTTCTCTATCCTCTCCCAGTTAGGAGTTTCAGAAGAGCTTGTGGAAAGTGCTCAGGGCAGCAGTTCATGTTTACTCAAAGAGCGTTTGGGGTTGTTAAGATTCAGTATCAAACCACAAGAACCTTAAAAAGAAAGTCCTACTTGAACAATGTTTCTCAAAGTAAAGGTACTTTAAAATATTATCTCAAGAGTGGTCTTTGCTCTCTTAAACCCACGGTGGTTAAAATAGCCTGATAAGTAAGGCAAAGCAAGAGTGAGCAATGATGATAACACAGCTTTCTGAACATCCAGCACTTAGAACCGGTAGGAGCTCCAGTCTGGCCATGAGCTGTTTTGCAGGAGCTGTTTGCATGAGCCACCAGGCAAAGAGTGAGTGGCAGATGTTTGAACACTGATGTCCACATGCTGGCTTTGTGGGCCAAACATTTTTATGCCAAAGCAATTATTTAGGCATCCCTTACTTGCATAATAAATGTGCAGGTCCTGAAACAATCCTTGGAGGGTTAAGACAGGGATGGGTAGGAGGGATATGAAGAAGGGTACATATAGAGGAGGGAAGGAAGAGAACATGTGGGACACATTCCTTGGTCCCCAAAAATCTTACAAGACAGACTTAGAGATAGTAAATCAGCCCATGAAAGTACAAAGAGAATAAAGGATGTAAATAACTGCACAAGATAATTATAGAACTGACAGTTGACACTCTGCCCCCTATAATGTCAATTAAGCTGGTAAAAAGTCCTATATGCACAGAGATATATCTTCTGGAATATCAGAGAAGGTTAACAGTGAAATGTGATTCAAACTCATAAAATGAGGCTGGTCATTTCAGTGGGTGGGATGATGATAGTGCATTCATGTAGGTCGGAAGTTGCCTGGTGTGAAAGGACAGAGAATGACTTCATTTGGATGGAGCAATGGGTCACACTACTTTTAAGGTGAGTCGTAAGTAGGTACTCTTGTGACCATTATGAATATGTTGGAGCAATGATAGTAAAAACAAGGGGTTGTCTGCCCCATTTACTTGGCTTTTATGGCTCACATCTTATCACACATGACATGATAGCTAAAAATGTTTTTCTCACTATCTTCCAAGCAATCCTAATGTGACAAAGAGGCCAGGATCCAATGTGCTCTGACAATAACAACATGGAAGGAAGAACTGAGGAAAGTCATGATTGTTACCTGCAGTTTACTGCAATGTCTTAATTTCCTGTCATAATCTTTTACAGACATGTCATCCATGAACTTATTTATATTAGAGTATATTTTATTATTTTCATCAAAATATAACATTCATGTTGGAAAAAAATCAAATAATATTAAACGATATGTAATAAAGATTACCAGAACTATCCATATCCTGCCTTCCTTTCTTGGGCCCACAAAAATTTAAACATGTCATTGTCCTGTGGTTTAATGGGGTTGTGCCACAGTTTCTGATATTGATATGTCATCTTGTTTGTAGTCTGAAGTGATATGGTAAAAAGCCCCCACATGACTCTTCATCTCTTTCCTCCCCATCAAAGGGTCATTGGTGCACCTCGAAGCACCGTGTTAAGGTGGTGAGACAATGATGGAGCCCACTGGGTCTCTGAGTCACCGCACTGAAGGGAACTTCCCTGAAGAACTTTATAGCTGTAGAGTAATTGGGTGAGAAATAAACCCAAATATGCTCCAGCTATGAGATTTCAGGGTGTAACTATTCATCCTACTTGACTAATCCTACTGTTTACATCACTATACACGGCAGCCTTCTACCCTAGACCACCCATTACTACAGAGAATATAATGGAGAAAAACTATTTTTACTTTAACTTTTCTAGTATTTATCTCATTTGTTTTAAGTAAGATACTTATGGTGTTATTTGTTGACTTATCAATTTTAATCATTATTGATTAACTTCTCTAATGACATATGAAAATGCACATCTTGTATACCTACACTTCCTATTTTTCCTAGAGAGTTATATGATAACTTTTGCATGAATCAGTAGTAAATAGTTGCATTACTTTAGTTGTGTACATGTTAATCATTGCAGCAAATAGGGATCTATGATTACATTTGAACTTTTATAACATTTGTTTTCTTGGAGTTAATAACCTTCTTTTTTCTTTTATTTGCTTATCATCTATATACTTAATCTTAATTTTTTTCCAGCATATTAGTCCATGCTTCTCAATATTTCTCCAAATACTCAGGTATATCAGATAATCTATCAATTCCATTTAGTTTCTCCCTCTTCGGCAGTTTGAACTTGCCACTCTTTTTTCCCCCCACATTTTTTTCTTTATTGATTAAGGTATTACACATGTGTCCTTATCCTCCCATTACCCCCACCCTCCCCTCCCACTCCCATTTATGCCCTCACCCCCCTGATGTCTGTGTCCATTGATTATGCTTACATGCATGCATACAAGTCCTTTGGTTGATTTCTCCCCTGTACCCCCACCCTCCCCTACCTTGCCAGCCTTTAGGCCTGCCCTCTGCTCCCATTCTGGGGGTTACTCAAGCTGCTTTCTGAGGGAGAGCCACAACTTCCAAATCTTTCTTACATTGATAACCATTATTCCTGAAGTCAATACTGTAGTTGTTTCCTAATAAAATGTGAATGGAAAGAAAATTGGTAGTCTTCACAACATGAACATAGCTTTATTTATTGCTCTTGCTTGAGTGATAGTTGTGTGGGTATAGGAATTAATTTTGAGTTACCCAATTCCATGCTGATTTCTAGCTGCGTATGTGTTCTCCAACACTACACTCTCCCTAGAGGATATTCAGTTCATCCTTGGGGTTCTAAAACTTTACAAGTATGCTTCTCACTGGGTTTCTTTTTTTTATTTTCATTTAATAATTTTCTTTCACTTTTTCTGTAATTACCATTAGTTAGATCATGAACTTCTGCATTGGCCCTCTAGCTTTTTTATCTCTTTTATATATTAGGTGAGTGATGTCCTACTTTTTATTTTCCAAATTTTTTATTAATTTTGTTTTATTTTTATCATATTTTAATTTCTAAAATCTTTTCATGAATTTCCAAGATGCTACTTATGTTCTGATTGTTCTCTTGTTGAAAAGCCTCTTGTTCACCTAATTTCTCCAAGCATAAAAATTACAGCATTCTCTTCCCCCTTTATCATGTATGTTCCTCATGGGTTCTTTCTCTGTTTAATTTGGTCTTTCATGTTTGGAAACTCTTTTTATGTCTAGTTATCTTAAGCTGTTTATTCACTATGAGGGTGAAGGCCTACACATTGATTAGAACTTCTGTGTGTGGGGACCTCCCAGTTTGGTGGATGAGTGTGAGCAGGTTTGGGGGTTCCTCAAAAGAAAATGCCTGGTATTCTCTGTGGCAGAATTCAGTTTCTCTAGGCTTTTGTCCAGAGACAGATCTCTGCCCCCACTTGCTTGGGGATGCTTGGCTGATAGGATTGTGGAATTGAGGTGAGAAGGGAGCTGAAGGTACTACCACCCATCACACACTTGTTTATTAACCCTCCCTACCCACTACTCTTTCCGGTGACTCCAGCCTCCTGAACAGCTCAGGGGTCCCGCAGGTGAGGTGTTTCTATTTTCTCCAGTTTTCCTGCCCTGTAGGAACTGGGTTTGGCTTTCTCCTGTTTGTGGATACAGGCGCCTTCATGCATCAGCTGAGCTGAACTCCTTACTGCTCCTCTCACTCCTGCATTCGATTGTCCTCTTGCATTTGAGTTTCTTATTGTCTACTCTCACGTTAGTGGGTATCCTAGGAAATAGGTAGAAAATGTGATCCCACAAGGAAATAATGAGCTCCAAAAGGCTGTCGCTTACTTTGTAAACTAGTATTATTATATTGTAGCCAAATTCACATCTTTCACACTTAATAATATAACTCTGAGATTAGCAACCCTAGATTTAGTGAGCTAGTCTTATAAATTCAGACCACATTATTATTTATTTTCCTAGAAATATAGCAAGAAACTAGAAATGGTCTTAAATACCATCCAATATAACCTGCTTACTTTGTAAGAGAAAACAAAAAGAGAGAGACTCAGGGAAGTTAAATGCCAACTTTAATCAAAGAGCTATTTATTTGAAAATTCCAGTGAATATATAACTCTTTCAATAATAATCCAGTGTGCTGCCTCTTATATCCTTAATTACTGTAAGCTTCAATCATAAATATAAGCCTATTACCCAAGTAGCAGTGATTAGAATAAAGGAGATATTTTTCAGTTTTCAAATAAAAGCAATAGTGATATAAGACTTAATCCAAACTATTTATTTCATCTGAAAGACCAGTATTTCAAAGTAAGGTTATTGGTTAAATAAAACACATCAGCTTCCTCAAAATCATGAGAAATATAACTACAAGATGAAGTTTGTAGAGTAGCTCTATGTAGCTCTTACTAAACTGGTTATTAAATATTGATTTGGGAGTTTTAAAGAATGTTGATGACCCCTAAAAGACCTTCATGTAAGCATCTCCACATTTGTGCTGTTTGTTTTGTTTGGCTTTTTTCCACCTAAGCAGCTACTTAGACAGCCTCGGTTCACAGTGCAGAAAATTCGGAGACATAATGGGAAAGTCCATTTTCACAAAACAAATAGCAGGAAAATGGTCAAACTAGTGTGTGCTGCCATTACAGACTTCAAGCAAGCTGTTTCAAGATGGAGGACTGGCCACCTTCTAAAGATGTAAAAATAAGCCTAAAAATGTGTTTTGCAAGGTTAGTGGGGCCTTGCCAGTGCAGCGCAGTGACCCCTGAGCTACATCAGCAGCAATCGCCACCACCCCATCTGGTCTGTGCATCAACAAGCAAACTGCAGTGCATCTCCTGTGGACCCTCTTCATTCACCTTCCCTTAAATGACTCCCACAGAGTCAACCATCAGCCCTCGTTTTTGCACCTGCCTTGAGTTTTCTCATTCTCTCCCACTGTTGCAACCACCACCTACAAACTGAGGACACTGCAATATATGTCTTCAGTATCCCTTAGCAGTAATTAGCATTTTTAGTACTTTCTATTACCAGACCTGATGCTGAATCTTTTGTATCATCATCCCTTTCAATGCACATTTTTTTTCCTGGGGAGGAAGTACTATTATTATGCCTATTAAGCATCATACCATACATCAAAAAGGTTGCAGGTTTGATTCCTGGTCAGGGTACATACAGGGGGCAATGGGTCAATGGTTCTCTCTCATATTGATGTTTCTCTCACTCTCTTCCTCCCTTCCTCTCACTCTAAAAAAAATAAAAAATTTAAAAATAAAAAATAAATCAATGAACATGTCCTTGGCTGATGAGTGGGGGGTGGGGGGTAGCATGGGACCATCAAAAGTCAGCAAGAGTCTCATTAGCCACTGCCCAGACTGGCTTGAGACTACAGAAAGGAGTGACAGATGAGGTTATGCAGTAGAAGCACCGACACCAGCCTGTAGTCCATGCTGAAGAGTTGGATGATATCCTTGGACAGGAGAAGCCCATAAAGCGTTCGAACTAGTGGGTGTGTGTTATGACTCCCCTTTAGCAGAATCCGAGGACCTGAAGTGGACTGTGTGGTGGAAGAGGACAGGACACGTTTTCTCATTCTCTCTGTCTCTCCCCCTCTCTCTAAAAATCAATGGAAAAATATCCTAGGATGAGAATTAACACAACAATAATATCAACAACAACAAAAGTGAGTGCAGGGGAATGAGTTGAAAAATAAGGAGGCAGCAAGATGAGATTCAGATAATCTAGTGTGGGCGGAAAGAAGTGAATAGACATGAGAGATAAACACCTCAGACTTGGAACTGGAGGAAGAAGAACAGAAAACGTGATGAGTGTAACATTCTGAGGCAAAACCCACAATTCACACCGCTAACATCCAGTGCATTCCTGTGTATCACCTGCTCCCCAATCACATATAGTGCATCAACCAGGAAATGAGTTAACACCTCCACTCGGATGTATAACCAGAGAAAGACTACCATGGGCTCTGTGAAAAAATAGGTTAAAACAAATAGAATGAGAAAATAACAAGGAAAAGGTAGATAGAGGTGGGTGATGAGTTCCCAAGAAAAAAACAAATATATCTAAATAAATGCAAGTCCATACCCTCAAATACTTTAGAAAGAAGTTGGAATTATGAAGGATAGGGACACAATGGAGAGCTGAAAAAGAAATAATGGTGCGTGAATAATCAATGTTAATATGAACCAAAGATAAAGTGAGCACCTGCCCTGCAATGAGCCACAATTAGAAGTTAGGACTCCCAGGGTTCAATGACTGTTAGGAAGACGGGATGATGTAAAGAAGAAACCAGATGCTTGAATAAAACTCTATGTTCATGACTGAGAAGCAAAACCACACTTGCAGAAACTTTTTTTAATTTTGATCCACTCTTGAAAATTCACATGGATTAAGACATAGAGGAAGAATTTAGGATCAAGTCTCCTCATACATAAAATGAGAGGGCTAGCATATTTTTGCATAAAAATAGCATTTATTAATTACAAACATAGACTTTGAAGAATAAAAAAGAAAATAAAAAGCAATGGGAGAGATGGAGATAAAAAGTCCTTATCCCCTGTCATCTAACTATAAAATTAATTTGGAAATTATAACATAAAAGAAGGTCACCTTGCCCCATGGGACAAAAGAGAATACACATTATCTTTTCTTTGTGTACCAGCAAAAACCGACTTACCACAGGTAGGAAAACCCATTGGCAAAGGTTGTTAGACGGCCACTTTCACCTGTCAAGAGTTGAAGAGGATGTATTAGCCAAAATGGTGAGCTGATGTTAACTGTCTCAAAAATGACCAATTCTCAGGCCTGAACTGGCTTCAGAGCAATTTTCACTCTCCATTTCTGCATATCAAATATATGCGAAATGGAATGTTTCCAGAAATGTTCCGCCTCCCATTACTTGTCATAAGAATCATGCTGCTTTGCATCAGCAGTGAAAGAGGAAACGTTGGATTACGGGGATGAGAGAGAGTGCAGATGGGACGTGCTCAGCGTGTCCTGGGCCTCTCTGGGAAGGCAGACACTCCTTCCCCTGATCTGAGATTTTGCTTTACCTGCTTTCAGTTCCCTGCAGTCACTTGCCATTAGAAAATAATAAATTAAAAGTTTCAGAAATAAATAACGTATACGTTTTAAATCGCATACTGTTCTGACTAGTGATGAAATCTCTCACCACCCCTTTCCCTTCCCAGCGGGGACGGGCCTCATGCCTTGTATCCATCGTCTGCACACCATCTACGCTTTCCTGCCCATAGTCTATTAGTAGCCATCTGGGTTATGAGATCCACAATGGCACTGTCACAGCGCTTGTGCTCAAGGAACCCTTATTTTTCTTAATAATGCAGCGTATTTTTATAATTGGTCTATTTTATGACTAGCTACTATTGTTAATCTCTTACTCTGTTATGCCCAGATTTCGTGATACCCAAAGACCTCCAGTGATCCCAAGTCTGATGCAAAAGGAAATAGCCTTTATTTGAGCTAGCTCAAGCTCAATCCCACCCACACTCACAGACACAGTGGTAGGGCGGAGAGAGAGAGAGTTTCGGGAGAACAAAGGTTTTATAGGGGGTCTGGAAGTAGTGAGTGGGGTAGCGTGTGTGGCCCTGTTGATTGGTCGAGGGAAGGGCCAGGGTTTGATTGCACAGGGGGCAGGATGCAGTTAGCCTAATTTGGACTTCGGTTATTTCCTCTGCATCCCTTTTGGCCGGTTGAAAAGGGGGATTTGAGTCAGTCTTGCAAGGCCTTTCAATTCTTCTTAATTTATAAATTAAAGTTTATCATAGGGTGTGTATGTATAGGAAAATACATAGTATATGTAGGGTTTTGTACTATTCATGGTTACAGGCATCCACAGGGGGTCTTGGACTATAATAACCCTTACAGATAAGGGGTATGAGTATGACTACAAGAACCAGTAAGACAAGAGATGCACGTTCGGATAGGCCCATGTGTGTGGAGAAGCCAGGACTCCACCTGGACACTGCCTGTAGCCTAACACAGTCCTCCCCCACCCCCACACTCCCACAAGCCACTCACCTTTCTAGGCCTCTGATCATCTGAGCCACAAGGAAAGAGAGTGATGATAACAAGCCATTACTGAGCTCCTACTATTTGTCACAAAATGCTTATCTGCTTTGCAAAATAAAAAATAAAAACACTAACAATTTTGAAGGGTTGCTGATAAGAGAAGGGAGAAAATAGGTAAAAACTAGAAGGGAAAATGGATTTGTCTGTATGCATCTCATTATTTTAAGAATGGGAACATGTAAACATAGCACTTAATTTTACTTATTTATTTATTTTAATATATTTTTATTGATTTCAGAGAGGAAGGGAGAGAGAGAGAGAGAGAGAGAAACATCAATGATGAGAGAGTATTATTGATCCTCTGCCTCCTGCACGCTCCCTACTGGGGATTGAGCCCATAACCTGAGCATGTGCCCTTGACTGGAATTGAACCTAGGACCTTTCAGTCCCCAGTCCAACACTCTATTCTTTTTTTTTTTTTTTAACATAAAGTATTACAAAGATTAGTAGATATATCTCTTTTTTTCCCCTGCCCTTCCCCCAGCCTCTCTACTCCCCAGTGTTTTGTGTCCATTGATTATGCTCAAATGAATACATAAAAGTCCTTTGTTTGATCTATTACCCCCCCAACCTTCCCTGTCCTTGTTGCTATAATTTGACAGTCTGTTTGATGCTGCTCTGCCTCTGTATCTATTTTTGTTCACCAGCTTATAATGGTTATTATTATCCATAGATGAGTGAGGACATGTGGTATTTTTCTTTCATTGACTGGCTTATTTCACTTAGCATTATGTTCTCCAGTTCCATCCATGCTGCTGCAAATGATAAGAACTCCTTCCTTTTTACAGCAGCATAGTATTCCATTGTGTAGATGCACCATAGTTTTCTAATCCATTCATCTGCTGATGGGCACTTAGGCTGTTTCCAAATCTTAGCTATGGTAAATTGTACTGCTATGAACATAAGGATGCATATGTCCTTTGTAATTGGTGTTTCTGGTTTCTTAGGATATATTCCCAGAAGTGGGATTACTGGGTCAAATGGGAGTTCCATTTTTAATTTTTTGAGGAAACTCCGTACTGTTCTCCACAGTGGCTGCACCAGTCTGCATTCCCACCAGCAGTGCACAAGTGTTCCTTTTTCTCAATATCCTCTCCAGAACTAGGTTTAATCTCCAATATTTATAGGGAACTCATACAAGTTAACAAAAAGAAGATAAACAATCCAATCAAAAAATGGTCAAAGGACTAAATAGACCCTTTTCAAAAGAGGACATTCAGAAAGCCAAGAGACATATGAAAACATGCTCAAAGTCACTAATCATTCCAGAGATGCAAATCAAAACAACAATGAGGTACCATCTCACACCTGTAAGAATGGCTATCATCAACAATTCAACAAACCAACGCTCTATTCACTGAGCCAAACCAGCTAGGGCAGCACTTAATTTTAAAAATCAAATAAGGAGAAAAGGCACCAAAGCAATATCTAAAACCATCAAACACATTGGAAACCCATTAATCAATGCATTTCAAGCTGGGGATTTCACCACAAAGAGAATTGCTTCCACCGACTTTAAAATGCAGTGTTTGAATGGCAGAGGAAAGGGGTGGGGGGGGGTAGGTAATCAACCAAAGACCTCATCTGCATTTGCATATGCATATGCATAACCCATGGACACAGACAATGGGGTGGTGAAGGCCTCAGGTGGGAGAAGGTCAATGGGGGGAAAAGGGGGACATATGTAATACTTTCAACAATAAAGAATTATTTAAAAATAAGTAAATAAAATGCAGTGTTTTACCTGCACACCCCTGATGTTAAGAAAGCACAAGAACCACAAAGAAATCACCAAGAGCATCTGGAGCCCTGGTTAGTAATAACAGGAACAGTGTTAGTCTGAGACTCGCCTCAATGCTATTTGAAACCATTAGGATAAAGGACCATGCCATGAGAAAGGAAGGTTGTCACAAAGTTATAGACGAAGTCAAAGAAATTAGGTGAAAGCCTTGTCGTCTTTGGCCGGAGTTGGCTGTATCTGTAGGCACTCATTACTTATTACCCATCAGCAGGAGGACAGGCTGCCAGCCACACAGGAACTGTCCTGCTCAGGATCAGGTTTAGGAAGGGGCTCAACCTCGGCAGGCTGTTGTTGTCAGAAGAAAATTAGAGAAAGAAATGTAATAAATCCACGATGAAGATGCTTTGGTTTGCCAAATCCAGAACACTCACAACTCCAAATGCTGGTGAGGATGTGGAGCAACAGGGACTCTCATTCGTTGCTGGTGGAGATGCAAAATGGTACCGCCACTTTGGAGGACAGTTTGGCAGTTTCTTATTAAGCTAAACATTCTTGCCATACCATCCAGCCATCATGCTCCTTGGTATTTACCTGATGGCACTGAAAATATGTCCATCCAAAACCTATACACAGATGCAGCTTTATGCATAATTTCCAAAACATGGAACCAACCAAGATGTCCTTCAGAATAAATTATGGTACAACAGATAATGAGCTCTCAAAACATGAAAAGATATGAAGGAAACTTAAGTGCATGTTACTAAGTGAAAGAAGCCAATCTGAAAATGCTACCTACTGTATGGTTCCAACTACATGACATTCTGGAAAAGGGAAAACTACAGAGACAGTAGAAAGATCAGTGGTTGTCAGGGGTTGGGGAAGGATGAACAGGTGGAGCACAGAGGATTTGGGGGGAGTGCAACCACTCTGTGTGATACAATAAATGGATACACATCATGTTACAGTTGTCCAAACCCATAGACTGTACAACACAAGCATGGCCATAATATAAACTATGGACTAAGTGCTGATGACCTGTCAATGTAGGTACATGTAAGAAATGTACCATCTGGTGAGGATGTTGACGTGAGTGGAGGGTATATGGGAGATCTCTGTACCTTCCCCTCAATTTTGTTGTGAATCTAAAATTGCTCTGGAAAAAAAAAAAAGCTTAAAAAAATTTTCTCTAAGTGACTTATTTTGCTCAGCATAATGCTCTCCAGGTCTATTCATGCCATTGCAAATGGTAGGTGTTCCTTTTTACAGCAGCGTAGTATTCCATATAAGCATAACCAATGCACCCAGACACCAGGGGGGTGAGGGCATGAGCGGGGGCTGAGGGGCAATGGGTGGATAAGGACACATATGTAATACCTTAATCAATAAAGAAAAAGAAGTTTGTCTTTATCTCACAGGAACCCCAGTAGGAGCTGATGGGCACAGTGTTCTCAGATGGACTGGGCTTGAGGTGTAGGGCTTCTGGGGGACAGGTGGTTGAGCTCAGGAGAGCTACACCTGCTAAAGTCAAGGTGTGGCCTTTGACATGACATGTTCTGGGGGGTGTCCCTTGTGTACCCCTGACTGCTTCTCACTGGGAAAAAAAAAAGTGGCAATGACAGCCATCTGCCTGAAAGTGCACATCTAGGAATGGGGAGGGCACTTTTCCTGCAGAGCCTCCATGCAGACCACGCACCCTGTGTTTTAAGAAAAAACAAACCAGATTTTCATCTCAGAAAGAAGTCTTTTACATTAAGATAAAATGAAACGTTCCTCTTTCCATCAAAAGAGCCTTCCATTTACCACATAAAATGCAGAAAGGGAGCAATTTTAAATGTGAAAGTCTTAAACCTGCTCTTTTCACTTTCACAGATAGAAATCCATTATTTCCCGATAACATATTGGCTGGAGTGAAGTAAAGCAAGATGTGATTGGAACTGAAAGCCATCCAGTTTTATTCTCCCCGCTCGCTCCTCTGATGTGAAGTGGAGCCTCGCTGCATCCAGATGATGGCTCCAAGCAAAGACTGGCATCCCTCACGGCTCTGGGAGGCAAATGCTGTGAGGGGGAAACAGCCCCTTTTCAGGAGATGCAAGTAGCAAGGACAAGACAGACAAGACAGCACAGATCAATGCCATAGCTGCCACGTAGTGATCCGTGGTCTGTCGCCTCCACAGAGAAGAGCTTGATTATTTGAACACATCATAGTGTTAATAATGGCGAGGCTGCATTTGCAGCCTAATTTGTATTTTTACAGTATGACATTTGAAAGCTTGAGGTAATTTTGAGTATCTTATTAGCTGTTTGAAATGCAGTTTGTAGCATTTGCTGTGAACAGCAGCCTTTTCATTTAGCAACTATTGAGACAAGTAGGGAGGAACATAACCTCCAGAAAGTCTCCAGAGTAAGTGCCCATCAACTTCCATCGAAAACAGCATAATCTGTTGGAATGTTGTCCCATAGACCAAAAAGGGTGTGATTTTGATTCCCACTCAGGGCACATACCCAGGTGGCATGTTCGTTCTGAGTGGCACGGATGAAAGGCAACTGATGGATGTTTTTCCCTAATGTTGATGTTTCCCTCTCTCTCTCTCTCCCTTCCTCTTTCTCTAAAAATAGTTTTAAAAGAGCATATTCCTATATGATCAGTATGTCATGTCACCCTGATAATTAACAGATTGTTTTATAACCTCTACATTGGTATTGAGACTGACCTTCCTAGAAATAACTGCATTGGGACCCTGTCCATGAGAACATAGCTCAGCTATACTACTTGGGGTGTGGCATGCTTTTCAGTGACTGTAGTGTCTCTGAAAATGTCCAGTTTACCAACAGTGGATTCTGTTTGGAACCTAGAATAAATCAGGTAAAATTCCTGTCTCTGGAAAGAAAAAGAAAACCAAAACACATCAGGATTACTGGAAAAGCTTGCTTCCTCTGAGCAAAGCTTGATGCAGGAGTAAGAGTTATAACCCTATCAGGTTACCAAAATTAGAATCCATCCTTAGTGCCCATGAACAACTAGAGAGAGGAAGAAATGTGTAAGACTGGTTCTTAAAAAGAAACAGACAACCACAGAAGCTGAATTCTGTACCACCATAGTTGTGCTAACACACTCACATGTGCACACACATGAATACACACCCCATCTTGTCCTTCTTGTCCACTGATTTCTGGTGCCTTCACATAGCCCTTGGCCTTGACCAGGGAGTAGCAAAGAGAAGGGTTTTCCATGCCTTTGGATTCTTCTCAGTAATATCTAATCTGATAGGTCAAACCCATATTATTAGTAAGTGGATTCTTCCCTTGAGAGTAATACCTATATTTTAATCTTTAGTGATTATATAA
>PVJC01037138.1:0-17358 GCA_004026665.1 Murina feae | reverse complement strand
ATGTCTTTGTTAAAACAAAGTAGTATATGTAAGGTTGAAAATCTGGAAATATATAGACCAAGATTTTAATGAACATTCCCTCTGTAGATTACATTATAGATATATTTTATTCATTTTATTTTCAAATCATTCTTCTCTAATTTTTCTGGATATACAATTCTTTGGTAATAACAAAAACACATTAATAATTTTAAAATCCTTTTATACCACTGTAAAGGTGCACATTTTTTAGGAAAAAATAAACAGCACTAAAGAATCCTAACTAATAAAAGCGTAATATTAAAATTAACCATCTCTTCGGGATGCCTAAGCCATGCCCACCAGCCAATCAGAGTGACTGTATGCAAATTAACCCAGCCAACATGAAGGCTGGCACTCAGGAACCTGAGTAAACAGGCAGCATCCGTTGCAGCAGGAGTGAAACTGTTTGTGGGCCACCTTGGCTTCTCTCCGCTCCAGGGAACATCATATTTGCAAAAAATGTTTCAATCCTAGAAGCTGAAGCAAACAGCAGGCCAGGCCTGACTTCTAATTAAACATTGTTTCATTATAGAAGCCAGAGCTGAAGGAGAGAGGAGGTTTCATTACTAGGCCCCAGCTTAAAGGAACAGTGTATCAATTATAGAAGATAAACAAACCCCAAAAACCTTCATCCAGCCAGCCTTGCTGGGACATTGGGTCAATGGGAGCTGTGGGCAGACTGAAATTCTGAAAACAGCCATCAGCCCGTCACACATGCTGGCCACACCCCAGTGGGTGAAGGATGCCACTGGGGGGCTTGGCCAGCCTGCAAACAGCCATCAACCCCTCACCCAGGCTGGCCAGGTACCCCAGTAGGGACCCAAAACCTGAAGGGACTGTGGGCAGCCTGAAAATGGCCCTCATCCCATCACCCAGGATGGCCACACCCCTATGGGGTGAGGATCCACACTGGGGGTCTTGGCCAGCCTGCAAACAGCCATCAGCCCCTCACCCAGGCTGACCAGGCACACCAGCAGGTGGACATCCCCAGAGGGGTCCCAGACTGCGAGAGGGCACAGGTCGGACTGATGGACCTCCCAAGTGCACAAATTTTTGTGCACCAGGCCCCTAGTAGAAAATAAAAAAAGAAGTTTTTTCTGTGACCTCCTCTACAACCTAACCTGCCATTTCTGCCCAGTGTTCATGAATTTCAATTTCCATCTATAAATTTTTAATGCATATATATAGAGGGGGGGGAGAGAGAGAGAGAGAGAGAGAGAGAGAGAGAGAGAGAGAGAGAAAGAGAGAGAGAGAGAAAGAGAAAGAAAGGGGGAGGGAACTCACACACACACATATAATACACTAGTGGCCTGGTGCATAAAATTTGTGCACAGTGTGGGGGTGGGTGTCCCTCAGCCCAGCCTGCACCCTCTCCAGTCTGGGACCCCTTGGGGGATGACTGCCGGCAGTCTGACATCCCTCTAGCAATTTGGGACTGCTAGCTCCTAACCACTCACCTGCCTGCCTGCTCAATCGCCCCTAACCACTCTGCCTGCCAGCCTGCTCACCCTCAACTGCCACCACCCTGCCGGCCTGATTGCCCTCAACAGCCTTCCACTGCTGGCCTCATGGCCTCCAACTGCCCTCCCCTGATGGCCTCATGGCCCCAAATGCCCTCCCCAGCTGGCCTCATGGCTCCCAACTGCTCTCCCTGGCCAGTCTCCCAGAAGGTTTCCCAGTATAATTAGCATATTACCCTTTTAGTATAGATCATTTTCAGGACTTGTTTTTTTTTCTTTGCATTTCCAAGACAACTTTCCAAATAAGCATATTTAGGTCCATTTAGCATATTTAATATTTAGCATGCTTAAGTGCCTATATAATATTCTATTAGATACATTCTATAAAGCCAATTTAGAGATAAATATTTACATGCTAAAGACCCAGTGCACAAAAATTTGTGCACTCAGGGGGTCACTCAGCCCAGCCTGTGCCCTCTTGCAGTCTGGGACCCCTAGGGGGATGTCCACTTGCTGACTTAGGCATGTTCCCCAGGGGATCGGGCCTAAGCTGGCAGTCAGACACCCCTCTGGCAGCCCAGGAGCCCTTGGGGGATGTCCACTTGCCAGCAGGGAAGAGGTTTAAGCTGCAGTTGGGCATCCTTAACTCTGCTGAGGAGGCAGGACAGGCTTCCATCACCACCGCTATGCTGACAGCCATCAGCTTGGCTGTGGCTGAGCACAGCTCCTTTTGTGGGAGCACATTGACCACCATGGTGCAGCTCCTGCATTGAGCATCTTCCCCCTGGTGGTCAGTGTGTGTCATAGTGATCAGTCATTCCCAGTGGTTCTGCTGGTAGGGTCAATTTGCATATTATCCTTTTATTATATAGGATAGAGGCCTGGTGCATGGGTGGGGGCAGGCTGGTTTGCCCTGAAGGGTGTCCCGGATAAGAGTAGGGTCCCCACTGGGGTGCCTGGCCAGCCTGGGTGAGGGACTGATAGCTATTTGCAGGCTGGCCACAACCCCTCAAGATGGGGGTCCCCCTGGGGCTCCTGGCCAGCCTGGGTGAGGGGCTGATGGCTGTTTGCAGGCTGGCCACAGCCCGCAGCAATCCAAGCTTCCAGCCAGGCTGGCTGGAAGCAGGTATCTGGGATTTATTTATCTTCTATAGTTGAAACTTTGTTGCCATGAGCTGAGGCCACAGGCAGCAAGGGCAGGAGGGAAGCTTGGCTTCCTCCATCACTGGGGCAACCAAGCCTCCTGCTCACTCCAGCTCTTTGGCTGCTGGTAGTCATCTTGGTTGGGTTAATTTGCATATAGTCACCCTGATTAGTTGGTGGGTGTGGCTTGGGGTGTAGCGGAGTGACACCAATTTGCATGTTTCTCTTTTATTACTATAGATTATCCTTCAATCACCATTTCCTGCTATCACCAGAGAAATGTAAATGCTGAAGTAAGATAAATTATAATTTAGAAGTAAGAGTGAGCTGCCATGCATTAGTCTTTCCTCCAAGTACTGGGAATGTAGCTTTTACCAGGCTACTTTAAAAATCATGTTGATTACTTCCCATTCCTGCGTGCTGGCCAAGCCCTAAGCACTGAAGGAAACACTATCGAAATATTCCATGTCTTTTGACCTGGCAAGGCGTCCTGCACATAGTAGGTACTCAATGAGCATTTATCAAATTAATGTCTCAAGACCCAACACTAGTACCTCTTTCCCTGCTGAACACACACCAGACCTGACTGCATCCTGCAGGGGCTGTGACATGGTTTCCAGTATCATGGTGGTTATGCTTCCACCATACTTAGGTGTGTTTGATTTAAGTGTGACATTCTGGTGGAGCCCATATAGGCATGGTGACGTCATGAATAATACCCATTTTAGAGTTAAAATACTTTTCACTGCTTTGATCAAATGGATCCTCTTAGAAGTCCTCTGATTTACATAGTCAAAAGAAGAAAGCAGCATTATAATTCAGCTGTTGATGGAAACAAGATGTGTATGTTGCCTGCATGAAGTCTTCATTCTTCTTGTAAGTAGATGATTGTTTTCCTTGAAAGGAGCAGGTATTTTAATGTAAGTTTAGAAATTTGGTAAGTTTAAAATATTTTCCATTGAAGTTGGAAGGAATCAGTGCTAAGGATGGGACATGAACTATGACCAGAATATTCTAACTCTTAGTCTTCCCCCCAGACCCATCATCTACCAGATGGTTTTCATTATAGCTTGTTTGACTTGCTGAGGATGGACATTGGGATTTGGAGGTGGTATGATGTGGTAGGAGGCATGGAGAGAATGATACCAAGAATAATTCAGAAGATTAAGCTAGCTTTGATATTTTAACTTTACTTAATGGAGTGTCAACATGTAGATCCAATGAACTTTTCATGCTGGGGCAGCCTGGGAGCGTCAATCCTCTATTTTACCTCATTAGTTTAGAGTTGATAGAAGAAGATAAGGTTCCTCTGTTGCCTTCCTTTGACCACACTGTATGCCTGTGGAGCACAAATGGGTACATAGGTATGGAGCATCCATCTGGCCAGCATCTCAGCCCCAGGTTAGGGCTCAGATGGAGCCTCCAATGAGTTGTGAATTCTCTGAGGTCAAGTATATTATTCCAGCTTCCTAACAAAATACCATAGAATCAGCAGCTTAAACAACAGGATTTTATTTGTCACATGTGAGCAGCTCTGGAGACTGGAAGTTTGAAATCAGGACACCAACATGGTCAGGGTCTGGTGAGGGCTCTCTTCCTGGGCTTCAAACTGGTGCCTTCTTATTGTGTCTTCACATGACTAGAGAGAGCTCTCTGGTATCTCTTCTTATCAGGACACATCAGATCAGGCCCTAAGCTTCAACCTTAATTACCTCCTTAAAGGCCCATCTTCAAATATAGTCACATTGGGGATTAGGGATTCAACATATGAATTTGAGGTAGGGGTTGGGGACACACATAATTTAGCCATAAAGTCAGCTTACTTTCACAAACTAGCAAAATCAAAGACATTGAAACAGAAAACTCATGGGAGAATAATTTGATGAGAAACAAAATAGACAGAATCAAAGTTTCTCCCCACAAATATGTATTAATTACAAAGGGAAAAACAGAACTTTCCAGTGAGAAATCTGGCTGAGGCAGACACCACCTTAACCAAGAAGTCAGAGTTAATCTCACCAGTTATGAGACATACAGACATTACACACCTGCTACCAGGATGCATTGAGGATTCAACATCACTTAGCCTGAATCTGATCACAAAGAAATCTGAGACAAACGCAATGGAGGGCCAGTCTACAGTCACTGGCCTGTCCTCACCAGGTATGTCAAGGTTATGGAAGACAAAGAAAGACTGACAACTAAATACAGTGAGTAACCCTGGATTGGATCCCAGAGGAGAGAAACCTTTTTTGTCTTTTACTATAAAAGACATTAGCAAGTAGGACATAAAAAACATTTGAATAATGTCTACGGATTAGATAATGGTACTTTATCATTATAATTTTCTGATTTAGTAATTATACTGTGGTTATGTAAAAGAGTAATATGCAAATTAGGCATAATTCTGTCAAAAAGATGGCTGCCTCCATAGCACAGGATGGCGACGGCCAGTTCAACTCAGCCCTGCCACTGAAGTGGTCAGGCCTGTTAGCCAGGCAGGTGGCAGGGAAGGTGGGGAGACCAAGGGGTGGAACAGGCGATCAGAGGGGGCTGGGGTCCCCTGCCCAGGCCAGAGGCCTTTGCCAGAGGCCTTGGGCATGGACAAGGGCAGAGCCAGTGATTGGAGGGGTATGAGGGTGCCCTACCCAGGCATAAGGCCTGGGCCAGAGGCCTCAGGCCTGGGCAGGGGCAAGGCTGGAGATCGCAGGTCCTGGGTTCTGCAAAGCCAGTGATCAGAGGGGCAGGGGTGAAGCCTGTGATCACAGGGGTCTGGGCACTGGTCGAGCCGGCAAAGCAGGGGCCTGAGGGTCCCCTGCCCAGGCCTGTAGCCTTGGCCAGAGGCTGCCAGTGAGGCAAGGGCAGAACCAGCGATGGCAGGAGCCAGGATCAGAGCTGGTGATCGCAGAGGCCTAGGCTCTGTGAAGCTGGCAATCAGAGGGGCTTGGGGGTCTTCTGTCCAGGCCTGCATCCTTGGCCAGAGGTTACAGGCCTAGGCAGGGGTGGAGCTGAGATTAGAGGGGCAGGGTTGGAGCTGATGATCAGAGTGAAATACAGAGGAAACACCTTTTCTGACCGCTCATTGGCTAAGCTCCTTGTATGCCACTGGTAATATTCTTAGTAATAAGAATCCTTAAAGGCAATCTAGGGTTTTTCCACCACAGTGGTGTCTACAGGTGATATTCCCTGAGTACAAATAGGGCTTATAACCTGTTGGAGACAAATTGTGTTATACATTTTAGTACTATTGAGGTGAAAGCTAGAGATAAATTCAGGATCCAGCTCAATTTTCAGGTGAAAAAAATAATAAAGTTTTGAGTCTAATATTCATAACTGTGTGTTATAAAGTCTACTGAAACACAACCCCCCCCAAAATCATCCTCATTTTTATTAAGGAGCCAAATTAAAACCAATTTACTTACTGTATTAAGTCTAGTTTTAATTTGGCCTAATCATTTATGTGAACACAACAAGAATAGCAATTGATCACATAGGCTTTTATAAAAAATCTGCTTTGCTAAAATCTCATGATTGAGCTGTAATTAGCAGCTCAGGGCAAAGAAGCTGAGCCACATAGTTTTTATCAGATTTGCCTACAGATACCTGTAGACTTGGGCAAATTCCTCACATTCTTGAGGTTCTCATAAAGTGTTGGCGTTATTTTCTTGCCACCTCTCAGGAAAGCAACCTTTTTTCCTTACCTGGAAAGACTGCCATGAAACACTGACCAAACAAGGTACCAGGCTATTTCTTTAAGGCACTCACATTGGCTTTAAAGTCAGTCTTCCTTCCTTAAAGCTTTCTGGTGACAACCAGAGTCAGGGCATGTCTCTTTCAGACATGATATTCCAGTCAAAGTCTTGGTTGATAAAACCACAATTGAAAACTGCTCTTGTTGAATTGATGCAAAGAAATGTTTTGCCAAGTCTCACTTATTAAGAATTCCAAAATTCTGGAGGAATCAGGTGGAAAGAAAAATACATAATTTACGAAATTGCTTTAAGAAAAGAAACAAGTTTCCTTACGTCTGAAAAACAAGATGATTAAAAATCAGGATTACTTTCAACAAAAGTTACAAAAATTATGTAATTATTTTCGGTTCATTCAGTTCCATAATCAATTTTTTTGTTTCTCCTAACTATTCCTTCAAGTACTTCTATAAACCCAGATACTCTATAGAGTTCTAATAATTTTCATCCAGTTCTAAGGGGATGATCTGAACATGTCAGAGTCTTTTCCATGGATCCCTCAGAAGATATAACATTTTTCCAAATACATTATAACAAAGCAGTGACTGTCTCTAAATGACAAGGAGAATTTTAAATGACATAGTTATGGATTTTATTATAATGCAAATGACATGTAATCGTGTCCTTTCTGTAAAACACAATATTCCACAATATTATAACTAATAATTAGTTATAAATGAAAGTATATCAGAATCTATTTTACAAACATGTATATATAAGTAGAATGTAGTTATTATTTCTTTATTTGACAAAGCTTCCCACGTACCTTAAGAATAAAACTTTGTTTTATAAAGAGAGAAAACAAATCCTTGAGGCATTCCAGGGCCTATTGGAATCACCTAAAGCCAATTCTACTTCAAGAAAAGTTTCCTAAAATTCAAACCCTGGTAAGGTTTTCAAACTAATTTTATCAAAAGATTATATATCATCCTTATTATTATGAAACAGTATTAGATTATTCATTCATTCAAAGTGACAAAGGGTATTAAAAACAAACATAGTCTAGCAAAAGTTCAGTTTTCACAATTAAAAAAATCACCCTTTCTCAACCAATTAAGTACCTGATTAACATAACATACTATATAACCATTTCAATAATTTATAGAATTTTTGCTTCCGGGGCAATAAACAGGAGAGAATTTTTCCCTTTTAACAGACTAAAAAAGACTAAACAAATTCTGCATTAGCTTACTTTAGAATCATTTATCTAATAAATTTATTAGATTACCTATAATCCTTTCAAGATTTCTCTTCATAACTTTCCCAAAGCTTTCTACAATGTTCACAAAACTTTCTATGCCTCATGCCGTCTATTACACCAAATCCATAATTTCCTTTCAATTAGTTGGAATTTTTAATCTCTAGTAACCTTAGAATTTAACTGATGTGTAAGTAATTAACATTCCTCAGATTAGCAATACATTCACATTTTTAAGAGATATTTCAAATAAAATACATTTATTAACAGAGTCAAATCTATTTTCTAGATTCTTTGTAATTGTCCAAGCATTCATCTGGCAGGGAAAGCCATAAATCATTCCCCACCCCAGGTGCTGAACGCCCTGACCATAAAACGGCGATAATGACGGATTCCTGAAACAATGCTGAGATCCTGAAACTGCTTGCTCAACCATAGCCCCCTGGCGCCAGCAACGCGGGGGTGGGGAGGGGGGGGCTCTTGGACAAGGCTGGAAAGTTACACGTTGGCAAACCAAAGACCACTCCCTCATACCAAACCCCTCTCCTCACCTACCTGCCCCAGACCTTAAAAATATAGCTCGGCTTGGCCCAGGCGCGGCTCCACCGGCCTCTCTCCCTTCCCAAGACCAGTGAACTCGCCCGTTTGCTCCCAAATAAAGCCTGGCTAATTTTTCATCTGGCTCAGTCTTTAATTCTTTGATGGCTTAATTAAACAGTAATAAAAATCCAAAATTAGACAAACTCAGATTAATATTTTAGTGTCCTATTATTTCAAAATACCTAGATATTTAATAATTTTTATTATTTAACCCAGCAAACTCCAAAGTTTTAGGTTACCAAAGACTTTGGAAAATTATATTTAGACATAAAATTATCACTGAAAAGCTTTATCATAAACCCTTTCATTTTAGTTACATCTGTTTATTACATCTTAACAACTTTGATATTTAAAGCTGATTATTATTACCCATGGAATTTTCTTGGCAAATTTTGTAACAGGGATAACTCACTGGCCTTCAGTGGCTTTAATGTGAAAATACTATTTTATTTTATTTTTCTTTACAAAAATTGCTATTTCTGAAGCCTACAGATCTGATTCTCCTAGGAAAAAGACTTGGGGGGTTAGAAGGTTTTATTTCCCATGTTTTTCTTTCTGAGTAAACTGTAACAACATGAAATCTCGAATATAAGAAGAGATCTTAAAAACCCCTACAGTAAATAAATGAGTATTCTCAAAAGTAGGATGGGGGTATTAGCCTTAAAATCTTATTTCACATTAACCCAGCACAGCAAAATGACCTTTGGTTCTGAGTGGCATAAAGCCCACACACAGCAGAGTCAGAGGATTTCCCGTGTTCATAAACCAGTGAAGAGCAAACTAAGTCCCCAAAAGATAGGGAGCAAGCAAAGTACATCAGTAACTGAAATTACATTACAGACACACAGACAAGAACTTTCACTTAGCTAAGAGTTTCTGGCAGCTGACACCTTAAGAGGGAAAGCAGGAAGGCATTCCTGTAATCTCTGCCAGGTGTTCAGTCTCACCACAAATAGCTGGCCCCCCAAAGTGGGATGTACCCCATCTTTAAACAAATTACCAAACAACAAAGAGACCAGAACATCAACAGAAACACTCTTATATACAATATGTACGGGTGTGCACAAACCACAGATAAAAGGCTTATACTATACTCCTTCTCTATCCTGTCACAAACACCACAGAATGCCCTGCATAAAAAATAAACCATCGAAGTAGAGCAATGTCTCCTGTCCCTGGTTTGGGGACTGTCCGCCCCCCTCCAGAACTTCAGCATTCTCCCCAATGGACTATACAGGGAAATGTCTTCCGTAGGCCTAGAATTTTTGTTTCTCATCCTTATAAAGTCCCCTGTGATTATGTGCTCAATCCCTCATATTGGAGATTTCTTGAACTCCCTGAGATCCTCTTTATACCTCTCTGGCCATTTCCATCTCAGGAGAACAGAACTGCAGATCAGAACTCCACACACGCTTTATGTCCAAGACACATCCCACTTACATATACTCGACTCCAAGGATACCAATCACCAAGGAAGTACTTAAAGTCCAATTTCCCACCATGGCCCGTGCATGAGATTTCTCTGGTTGCCACGTGTGTACCTGCTTTTTTCTGTCCTCCTTTTAACATTTTTGCCATCTTCTGAAGAAAAACAGTTTCAGGCCTATTCTATGGAGTCTTCGAAGAGACAGGTCTCAAAGAGGCCAGCCCAATCAGGGAGGACTCATCTCCCCTTCAACCAGGGCCACCCTCTCCATGTACACAGAAGTTCCAGATGCACCCCCAAATTATGAGAAATGCTCACCTGTCCAAATTCAAATAATGAGCTCAGAGTCAGAAGTATGGCGAAAATGAGACTTTAAATACACTCTTAAGAGTGGGTGTCTGCACAGTTGTACAAGCACACCCGGGGCACCAAACACAGCCCACTTATCCAGTCCCTCCTCTGGTTCCTCATTGGATGAGCATCATAGGGTCACCTGTTTCCTCATATGTCGCCTAGGTCTTTTTGTCTCCCATTGGGCCATTTTTAAAAATTGGGCTGAGGCCTTCTCTGGTTGCTCCCACCTCCCCTTGTCTAGTTGAGGCAGGTGCCTCAGGGGTTTTCACCATGATGCTGGCCCATGTGCACAGTTCTTTGTTTCTATATCCTCTTCCCTCCTCCCTACATTCTGTTAGCCCTGGGGAAATTCAGCAAATTCCATCAAAAGCTGACTATGCTGGAGATGGATCACAGAGGACCGTCTCCTACATTGACAAATGAAAGGGAGAAATGACGGGTTTAGTGTCAAAGTCTATAAAAGTCAAAATTGGAGCAAGAGGCTTTGAAGGCCCTGGTAGATGGAGTCTTGATTTAGAGCTCAGTGAATTATGTGGATTTCCAAGAAATGCTTGCCCTGTAATAAATGGAAAAGAAGGTCATTTCATGAGCTATTGCTCACTGGTTATGTTACAACTCATAGCAGGACATCTGCTATGCCAGCAAAATGATGTCTCTTAGGCTTTTCCTTGGCAGCCTCCTTGAATGCTGATCAGTGGCATAACCTTGCCACTGGCCTGCATACAGCCCCAAGGGACCAGGCAAGCATAGATCAAAGACACCTGTCTTGTCTCATTTACACAGTTGAGCCTCAAAAGCATTCCCAAGGTTACAAAAAGGGGCTCCTCCGACAGCTCTCAGGAGACTCAGATGTGGTCACACAGCAATGTTGGCCCATTTAGAAATATAATAATTTCTGTGTGCATTTGATTAGAGAAAATAAAGAGTTCATTAATTTCAATAGGCTCACAATTTGCAAAACAAAAACACAGGGGAAGTGAAAACAGAAGAAGCAAGGGGCGGGTGGAGGGGGAAATGTGCCGACATGCACAAAAGCCGGGGCATGCTGCTCCACAAGGACTGAGAGAATCAGACTGCAGCTGTAGGAGGGTGAGTGAGGGAAGGCAAGGTGGCAGGGAGGGGAGAAAGGAGGAGAAGGAAGGGGGTGGGGGCAAGTGGAGAAAAATGGAGAGTACTCACTTCAACAAAATCAAAACATACAACTTGCCTGATGTTTGCTCTCCAAGAGTGAATGAGGGTGAAAGAATGGACTTCATGAGCGACCTTGATGTTGTGTAATAAAATTACTACATGTTTCTATGTTTATTATTCTGTCCAATTTGACTATAAGTACCTCTGGAAACAGTCTGTAAATTCCTTCCAAGAAAAGAGAGATAGAGATAGAGATAGAGATAGAGATAGAGAGAGAGAGAGAGAGAGAGAGAGAGAGAGAGAGAGAGAGAAATTAGCCCTAGTCTACTCTATGGGAATCCAAACTAAAAAATTATAGAATAAGCTGGTTATGAGTCAGAGTCACCTGGGTTCTACTCTCAGATTCTCCTTAATCAGTTTGTGACCTCCCGCAATCACTTCCTTTGATCTATAAAATGAGGGGTTGAAGTATGGTAGCAATCATCTCAGGTAGAAACTGTAGTTTAACTTTAACCCTGCTGTTTGGCTTCTGAATTATATAAATCATCACATTTGATTGAATACCCCATTGATTGTAATTTCAATACCCCATTGGATGTGGTCATACTGGTTTTAGAAAGCACATTCTTCTAATGGGAACCAGGACAGCACAATTATCCTAAATTGTCTCAGTGGCTACAGATAACTCGTTCTGGTTGACTCAGTGGTCCCAGGACCAGGACTACACAATTACTCTAAATTGCCTCAATGGTTCTAGATAATGTGTTCCCAAGACCAGAGGGCTCTAGATAATGTGTTTCTGTCAACTCAGTGATCCAGGGACCCAAAACTATAATTTAACTAACATGCTCAATTCTGCTTCTGTAACTGCTTTGTGCAAACCAGGTTCCTCATTCCAAACCCAAAGATGTAATTGATACCTTTGTGATTTTTGCCTATATAATTCGGTGTTGTGGCCATATTATGACTACGAGATTTGAGGTACATTGCCCCCTCGTAGTCCTGGATTTGCAATAAATGTGACGCCTAATTCGACTTCTTGAGGCATCCTTGTGTGATTCTCCGGGTACATTACAACAGGGTGTGATTAATTGATCTTGAAGCTTTGGTCAGCCCTGAAAATATTATGTTTCTTTGTTGCTTTTGCAAAACCAAACATGCTGATTGGATTCTTGGTGTCAGTAGCAATTCTTTCAGGATGCCAGCACATCAAACACAAGCACAACCAAAGTAAGTTGACCAATGCAGAGAGTCATCCACTTGGAAAACATCCCATGAGTTGGTGGAAAATGGAGGGAAAATGCTCTTATTCCCAACAGATTCATTTATCCTGGGTCTTATTCTAACATGGAAAATCCATGTAACTGACAAATTGTCCTTGTTGCCTGTCAACTGTGTGACCATGGGTTCCAATTCTCATACCTGATTCTTCTTCTTGTAGCCTGGAAAGACCTCTACCCCTCACTCACTTCCAGAAGACTGCATCCTTGAAGCTGAGGTGAAAGAAGACAAAAATAAATTATATGTATTTAGCACTGGCAGGTCCAAAAAAGAAAATGTCCACATCAAAGCAAGGGTCCTCATGACATAAGACAGCCTTTCCTAGACCATTATGTCACCTGCATGAGTCACTTGTCCCTAAGCCCCCCAGCCTGTGAGTATAGTGAGGTCACCACTAAACTTTTACCAGTTAATGTATTATCTTCATGATTCAGGACACTCCAAGGAGCCCCATTTTTGTCTGGTCATCCCATGTGGCCACTCTCTGAGGTCCTACAATGTACTCCACGGCTGACATGGCTGTCCTCGAGGCTATTAGAGGCAGGACTGCCTCACTGCTCCTCTCACAGGAGCTCTATGGAACTACCTGACCTCCTGAGGGTGTGAATGGAATTAGGCCCTGGGGCTTCCAAATCTGGGAAAATCTGAGACCATGAAGGTCCTATTACAGAATAAGCAGTGCTGGTTATGAGTCAGAGCCACCTGGGTAGTAAGGGTAGTAAGAATCCTATCAGCGTATTTGGTTTTGCAAAACCAATATTCAGAGAAAAATATTTTCAAGGCTGAACAAAACTTCAAAATCATTTAATCACACCCCTCATTTTATAGATCAAAAGAAGTGATTGCAGGAGGTCACAAGCTGATTAAGGAGAACCTGAGAGTAGTAAGGGTAGTAAAAAGCTAGAAAAATTCCTTGGAAAGTGGAATGGGGGAACAGACTGACAGCTGAACAAACTGGCTGAGCAATTTACAGCAGATACAGAAAGTCACCTTCTTAAAGATAACATCCAGGCCTCAGTTTTATTTCAGCTCCAGGCCCAAAAAAGCAGCAAAACCAGATGGGTGAAAACCAGTTGTAATGACTAATGACCCCCTGCCCTGTTGCTGACCAATTAATAAAGACCACATCCTGAAAGAGCACACCTGGAAAACTGGGGAATATTCTGCTGAGACCCTCCCCTAAAGTTCCCACTTGAGAGAGAGAGAGAGAGAGAGAGAGAGAGAGAGAGAGAGAGAGAGAGAGAAAACCCGTAAGAAAAAAGACCAAGCTTGTGTCTCCCTCCTGGGAGAATGCCTGCACCATTCCCTTCTTTCTCTTCTTCCCCCACAGGCCTGCATCTCCTAAACTCTAAGGGTCCCCACAAGACTTGCAACCAGGGGAGCAATGGACAGTGGCAGCTAGTCCAGGGCCCTAAACCTGTCTCCAAGGCCTCCTTTTCACTGACTTCCAAGTGAGTTAGAGCAGCTCCACCTGGGCTCTCTCCTGTTGCTTCTTCTATGCTAAGCCCTTTTTTGTTTCACTGTCCCCAGCTTTAATAAACGAATTCTCAAAATCACCGGGACTCATGTTGTGAAATCTGTCCTGCATGAAGTCATGCATAAAGTCAAGAACCCACACACTACCACTCAGGGTTAGGCCCCCTGTCTGATAACACTACCTGCCCTTATCTCCCTACACTGGGCCATGTTGGTTCTACAGAGAAGTAGGCAAAGAATAAATGCCTCTCATTCCTTGGTCTAATCACCAAGTTCAGGAGATGAAGTGTGATGATGGTTGCACAACAGTGTGAATGTATTAAGTACTGGCACTTAAAAGTAGTTAAGATGGTAAATTTTATGTTATATGTATCTTACCACAATTAAAAATTAAAGAATGAGGAGGTTAAAAATGACAACCGAGTAAATGGAAGCTACGCTAACACTCTCCCATGACCAAACTGGAAATATAACTAAAATACAGAAAAACCACCCTGAAAAATCTACTGAAGGCTACCTGGAAAGAACCCTGATAACCAAAGATGGGAAGTGGAGCCTGTATAGACATTGGTAGGAAGCGAGAGATGCAAAAGGAATGGCTGGGCTCCCACAGACAGCACCTGCAGGTCTGGAGGGATTTCTCAGCTGTGGGGGGGTTTCCATTGAGAACTCTGGGATCTAAACCCCAAGATGAGCCCCCCAGCCCAGAGCACCAGAACTGATAAAGGTGCCCACATAACACCAGACTGGAAATGCAGGCACTCTCTCAAAGGACCAATGTACAAATTTTCTTGTGCAGCCACTAACCTTGAGAGATATGGATTCATTAAGGAACCAGGGAAATTCATCTCTCTCTCTCTGCCTGCTGTGCTCCCTGCCCTTCACGAGGCAGCAGCCCTGATTCACTTATTTGTGTTTAAACACAATACCCAATCCCCTAACAAGAACATAAATAAACCTAAAGGGACGTGTGTGTTTGTGTGTACAATGTGTGTAGACTGAAAAAATGATCCAAAGAGAAGACATAGATTAAATGAGATTCAGATACTATTATTGGGGCACAAATTTGATTCTTGGTTTCAATTTGGTTATAGCAAGAATAGAACATTCACTGGGTTACCCATTTCTCCAGAAAAATGCCAAAACTGCATTTAGGAGGCTGTTGGGAAACCCACCACACCTTGGTTTATACAAATCCCCAAACAAGGTCGTCCAAATTGGATCTGCTCCAATATACTGATCCTTATTTAAATTTATAATTTCTCCACTTTACCCTTAAACTTAAAGTGATGGTTCGGAGCTCTAGCTCTAAAGCCAAACCTCCATTCTCACTGGATCCACTTCCTCTTCCCTTCTCCTCTCCATCCCACTCTGACCAAATTTCCATAGACTACTTTCCTGAAATTGATCTTGTCAAAGTCACCAACAACTTTCATGTTGCCAAAAACAGGGGCAGCCTTCCTTTCGGCAGAGCTGACCCGAGGGGAGCATGCTTCTGTTCCTAAACTCTTTCTTCAAGTACCTAAGTCTCTTTTTGGTCTCCATCTACTGCTTCTTCTCCATCGGCTTTGCTGGGTCCTCCTGCTCTGTCTTACCTTCAAATGTTGTAGTGCCCTGCAGGCCCAGAGCCTCCTGCCCATCCCATGCTACCACCTGGCCCTGCCACTGGACCTCTATCCAATCTGCGCCTCCAGGCAGGCCACCAGCATCTTCAAGGCCTTGAGTGTCCTCACCCCTGCAGAGCTTCCTGACCTTATCCCTTCCTTCCCACACCCCAGATCAGGTTCAGTTTCCTCCACCTCATTAAGTACCTAATGGCTGAGGACAGGGCAATACAAGATATACAACCCCTCCTCCCTAGTTTGGGCACCAGAAGCCAGGCATGAGGAAGCCCCTCAACTCACAACAATCAGGACCAGTTGGTAATCCTACATCAAAGACTTCCCAGATGGGAGGTACGGCCCCGTGAGCACTGAGTGTGATGCAGTGATGGCAGGGAGCACAGTGGGACATGAGGAGTGGTGAGTCACGTCTGGGGCGGCATAAAGAGTCTGAAAAGCTTCTAACTGAAAGGTAAGGGATGAAGCAGGCTGGCCAGGAGCATATAGTGACTAGCTAGCATTTATTGAGCAACTATTTAGTGCCAGGTCCTTGTCAGTCCTGTGAACTTCACATTATTAAATAACAAGATTACCAACAAGATGAAGAAAGAAATAAAAAACTTCCTGAAAATGAACACACAAAATCCCAAAATCTCTGGGACATAGAAAAACAGTTCTGAGAGAGAAGTTTATGGAACTATAGGCCTACCTCAAAAACAAAACAAAACAAAACAAAAACCAAGAAAAATTAACAATAAACTATTTAACCCTACAACTTAAAGGAAAGAAAAAAGCCCAAAGTAAGTAGAATGAAGGAAATCTTCTAATCTAATAAAAGACTAATATGCAAATTGACTGTCACTCCAAGACACCCAAGCCACGCCCACCAAAGTGGCTGTATGCACATTGACCCAGCCAAGATGGTGGCTGGCAGCCACAGAGCTGGAACAAGCAGGAGGCTTCCGTTGCAACTGCCTGACTAGGCCAGCTGGGCCTCTGCTCAAGCAACAATGTTTCAATTATAGAAGCCACAGAGCTGAAGAAACAGGAGGCTTTGTTGCCTGCCTAGGCCTTGGCTCAAAGCAACAGTGTTTCAATTATAGAAGATAAATAAACCCCAGAAACCTGATTCCAGCCAGCCTTGCTGGGATGTTGGGTCAATGGGAGCTGTGGGCAGCCTGAAAACGGCCCTCAGCCCATCACCCAGGCTTGCCACACCCCAATGGGGTGAGGCTCCACACTGGGGGGCTTGGCCAGCCTGCAAACAGCCATCAGCCCCTCACCCAGGCTGGCCAGGCACGCCAGCAGATGGACATCCCCAAGGGGTCCCAGACTGCGAGAGGGCACAGGCTGGGCTGAGGGACTCCCCCCCACGTGCACAAATTTTTGTGCACTGGGCCCCTAGTATATAATAAAAGCCTAATATGCTAAGTGTCCACTCACCCAGTTTGCCATTCAACCAATCAAAGTGTAATATGCTAATGTATGCTAAGGCTGCTCAACTGCTCACTATGACATGCACTGACCACCAGGGGACACACAGTTGACTGCTTGGCCAGTCACTATGATGTGCAATGACCACCAGGGGCAGACACTCCAACTGGTAGATTAGCTTGCTGCTGAGGTCTGGCTGATTGGGATTGAGCCAGACAGGCCAGACACAACCTGGAGCCCCCCATGGTCCCTCCCTGGCTGGCCAGCCTCTCACATCCTTCCCCAACCCCAATCATGCACTGGTGGGGTCCTTTGGCCTGGTCTGAGCTTTCTCACAATCTGGGGCTCCTTTGGGGGATGTTGGAAAGCTGGGTTTGGCCTGACAGTAGAATGACCAGTTGCTATAACACAAACTGACCACCAGGGGGCAGATGCTCAACTCGGGAACTGCCCCCCATGGTCAGTGTGTGCCCATAGGCTCCCC
>PVJC01037137.1:0-17370 GCA_004026665.1 Murina feae | reverse complement strand
TAGAACCAAGACCTCTAAAATATAAAATCCAGCTCAGCCAGTGTGGCTAAGTGGTTGAGCATCAGCCTACTGAGAGAATAAACAAGTCATCATTTCTGTCAAAGAACAGTTTTGACAGCCACCATGTTGGCCGCATGACTTGAAGTTCTCTGGTGACCGCCATTTTGAAATAGCAAAGGCCAATCCCTCCCTTTGAATTAGCCAATTGTGAAAGACTGTGTGTCTGAGAGCCAATCAAGAGTGAGGGACAGGTCACGTGAGTCAGGGATTACAAAGCCAAGCAGACCCCCTGCTCCGTATGTGCATTCTTCCAGACCATGTGCATGCACCCTTCTACATAGAAGCAAAGATATTTGCCTTGCTGCCTGGCTCCACAGTATGTTTTGTGTTCTAGCAGGACCCCTGAACTTGGGGGCTCTCCTTATTTCTTACACTATGAAACAGGAGGTCATGGTTGGATTCCAGGTCAGGACACATGCCCAGTTGCAGGCTCCATCTCCAGTGTGGAGTGTGCAGGAGGCAGCCGATCAATTATTCTCTCTCATCATTAATGTTTCTGTCATTCTCTCCCTCTTCCTTATTCTCTGAAATCAATAAAAAGTCAGACTCCATTCTATACCATCCATCCTTTGCAAGATTCCCAAAGTCATCCTATTATGTGCAAGACAAATAAATAGCTCATAACTGCTCCAAACACTAATCTAATGTTCTAATGTTCTGGTTAACATGATCATACATTCCAGGTTTTCTGGGACTGTCCGTGTTTTGGGAAATTAATAAAGCCTATACTCCTTTAACTCTCAGAAGTATCAAAATGTTGATGCTGTATTACATGACCACCACCACCCCGACTGTCTATAGGTAGTGTTGGTTTATACTGAGATATAATATCCATTGGCCTGGTACAGCAGCCTATGTATCACTTCCCCTAAATACTCTAACCCTCCCCCTTGGCCACATTCTCTGTAGGCCACATCCCAATCGCTCTAGAGGCAAAGTAAAGGTGAGCCCCAGGAAAGGTACTTCCACTTTTGTAGTTCAGTGATAAACTGGGAAATTAGAGAGGTCTTTCCAGGATAAAAGAACAGTAAGTAGTTCCAATGTGTAAGTAAGATCTCTCACTTAACATCTGCTCAGCACATCAGCCAGTTGATTTACCAGATTTGTCACCACAATTGGCAAAAGGAAACACATGAACAAACCATTCATACACAAATTTCCCTTCTAAACTTCTCACCGGTGTGTAACAACTTTTATCTTTCTCCAGAATTGATCACAATATGACTATTCACGTAATAACATATGCACTAAAAATAATGGTAGGTGGTTCTTCAGGATTGTGTATATTGCATGGAGACTTTCCTTGTGTATAACTCAGAATACTTTAATACTTTTCTAATAACTAATCTCACAGCTCGTTTAGTGAGTCATAGTGCTTCACCATTGCCCTTTTCTGGCGAGCAAACTGCATGCTTAATAAATGAGCTGTGGACTGAGAACTCTATAGCCATTCTTCTCTTGACATCAAGTGGAATGGCGTCCAAAGTTCTGTAAATAAAAATTCATATAAATTAGAACTAAATTCCAGACTAATTCCTTGGTAATATCATATCACAGGTGCCAGCACTCAATTAGCTAAAAACTAAGCAGCCAATCCTCCACCATTTGGCAAATCATTTGTATTTTCTGCACTAAGACCTCAATGTGATTATTATATTTTACCTTAATTTAAGATGACAACTTCTGCATTCCCTGAACATTAATTATGCCTGGATTTTCCTCTTCTCTGTAATAGAAAATAGGTAATTAGATGATGAATTCCAGCATCCTTCACTTATCTCATTGCAGGCATTTAAAACAATTAGCTCATCTATTTGCTCCCTTTAAAGAATACCAAGCATGACTCCCTGTGACTCTTTGGCGGAATTATCACTTAAAGCGCCAAATGTGGGAAATAAAGTGCAGTGTAGCACATAACGGGGTCCAATTCACAGCCAACAAAATGTTTGATTTGGAGGAATCCTCAAATGGGTCCAAACATCTTGTCCAAAATCTCCCTCACAGGTACAGGATTCAGGGAGATTGAAGAGACATAGAATAATACAAATAAACTTTTTCAATAATTTGCCATTGATATTCTTTGTTTAGCATATAGGATACTTTTTTTTTTTTTTACTTTAGAATCTTGGCAATATAATGAAACATGAACAAGAGTGTTGAAATAAGTAAGAGCTTTTGCAATCAAATCGAAACAAAAACTAAATTGAAAAAAGAGAAGGGCTTAAAGATGAAGTCACAGGAAGACACTGAACTCACCTTCTCCCGTGGACACACCGAATATACACAGACATATGGCACAAGTTCTTCGTCTGAAGAACTGAGGACTAATTGAACAGCTTCCGCACAATAAACAACAGAGAGAGGGACCATGTAGAGAAAAGTAGGAGAGATGTAGACACAGTAACAATGGTTACCCCATGGCAACCCAACAACCTGCAGGAGTAACGAATATCAGCCCTAACCAGTTTGGCTCAGTAGATAGAGCGTTGGCCTGTGGACTGAAGGGTCCTGGGTTCGATCCTAGGCAAGAGCATGTATCTTGACTGTAACCACATCCCCAGTAGGGAGTGTGCAGGATGCAACTGATCGATGTTTCTCTCTCATTGATGTTTCTCACTCTAGCCCTCTCCCTTCCTCTCTGTAAAAAATAATAAAAAATCAATAAAATACATATATTTTTAAAAAAGAATATCAATGAGGGGTTCATGTGTCAATTCATCCACCCTGTGGCATAGCAATAAAAGAGCGGTTAAAGGGCGTCTGGACTATACCTGAAGGAAATTCAATTAATAACACTAAAGTGTCTGCCAAATGGATAGAGAACTGCTGGAACTCTGAGATGGAACATTCTGGTAATTGCCTTTTTCTGTTCTCTCTCCACCTTTATAGCATGGGCAAAAGCAGTTATTATGGTGAAATAGTATAGAAGTCTCTCAAAAAATTAAAAACAGAACTACTATATGATCCAACAATTCTATTCTGAGTATTTATATTAAGAAAATGAAAACAGCAATTTGAGGATATATATATATATATATATATATATATATATATATATATATATATATATCCCTATCTTTACTATAACATTATTTACAATAACCTACATGTGAAGTAACTTAAGTGTCCATGAGTAGGTAAATGGGTAAAGAATATGCAATACCCACACACACACACAATGAAATATCACTCAGCAAGTAACTTCTGTTTTAAAATTAACTTTTTTTTTTTACCATCCTTTAATTTCCATGGGACTTATATAGAAAGTTTCTATCTTGAAAAACCTTTCATTTTCCTAGTTTCATTGATGTACAAGTTAAAAGCATCTACCTCTCCTCCTGGGTCAATACATCAATTGAAAATACCTTTTAACCAGGACATAGACACACAGCAATTCTTTTTTTAAGCAATTCTTTTTTTAAGTTGTAGAGAGGGTGAGCTTTGGGAAAAACACACACACAAGATTTTAAAAATGTTGAAGAATGGAAAAAAGATGCCTTATGTACAGTCTAAGAACTGAGTCAAGGTGTGCTTATCCTAGTCATGGCCCCATGGATGTGGTTTAAGGAATTCTGGGAAAACTCCTCTGTGTCAAAATATTCCTTTCTCAGAAGCCAAGGCTTCCCCATTGGAGTTTTGAATGATGCAGGAGTTCAGTTATTTTGTAAAATAAAACATATTGTCTTATTAACATAGTGACATCCAAACTCTTGGTTCCTTTTGAGCTTAGCAGTTGCTAGAGAGAGCAAGTCCTTGTAAGTAATTGAGATGTAGGATTGGTTAGAGGAAGCAAAACAGTCAGGAGAAAAGTAAGGACCTAAACCAATTTGGAGCCACTTCAGTGTCTTATCTTAGGTCTCTTCAAGGACAAAACTGTTAAAACGCTTAAAAGTAGAAATTTAGTTTGTTTCTGCTTTTCCTCATGTGTTAGTCTTTCTAATAAACTCTAATTAGAATATGGAAAGTTTCCACATCAGCCATCAACCTATTACATAACTTGTGTAGGGCAATAGACAACGTGGACAGACAGGTGCCTCAGTACCTGACTGAGTTGAAATCTCTACTTTGAATTTTCTACCTGTGTGACTAAAAGAAGACAATTAACCCTTGTAATGTTTAATTATTTTATATACAATAATTAATATATAAAATAATTAATAGCTAATCTAATAAAAGAGTAATATGCAAATTAACCATCACTCCAAGACACCTAAGCCACGCCTGCCAGCCAATCAGAGCAGCTGTATGCAAATTAACGCAGCCAAGTTGGTGTCTGGCAGTCATGGAGCTAGAGCAAACAGGAGGCTTCTGTTTGCAATGGAGGAAACTGCCTGCTTAGGCTGGCTGGGCCTCTGCTCAAGGCAACAATGTTTCAATTATAGAAGCCATGGAGCTGAAACAAACAGGAGGCTTCGCTGCCTGTTTAGACCTCCGCTCCAGGCAACAAAGTTTCAATTATAGAAGATAAATAAACCCCAGAAACCTGATTCCAGCCAGCCTAGCTGGGACATTGGGTCAGTGGGAGCTGTGGGCAGCTTGAAAACGGCCCTCAGCCCCTCACCCAGGCTGGTCAGGCACCCCAGTAGGGACTTGAACCCTGAAGGGACTGTGGGAAGCCTGAAAACGGCCCTCAGCCCCTCACCCAGGCTGGCCAGGCACACCAGTAGGTGGAAATCCCCTGAGGGGTCCAAGACTGTGAGAGGGCACAGGCCAGGCTGAGGGACCTCCCTGAGTGCACAAATATTTGTGCACCAGGCCTCTAGTATATATATTTGAGACCCAATGCACAAAGATTTGTGCAAGAATGGGCCTTCCTTCCCCTGGCTGCCTTTCTGCCTTCCTATGCTTCCCAGAGGCCTGGAGTGGTTGGGGCGGTGAGGAATGCCTGCATCGTCACCATGGTGACAATGCAAGCGTCTCACCCTGCCCCCAGCCACTCAGCACCTGTGTATGCAAATTAACCCACCATCTTTGTTGGGTTAATTTGCATACTCACTCCTAATTGACTGGTGGGCATTGCAAAGGTATGGTAAATTTGCATCTTTCTCTTTTATTAGTGCATATATATATATATATATATATATATATATATATATATTCATGCACGGGGCGTGGGGCGTGTCCCTCAGCCCATCCTGCACTGTCTCCAATCGGGGACCCTAGAGGGATGTCTGACTGGCCCATAGGGATCAGGCCTAAACAGGAGGTTGGACATCCCTCTTACAATCCAGGACTGCTGGCTCCCAAATGCTCACCAGCCTGCCTACATGTTGCCCCTAACTGCTTCTGCCTGCCAGCCTGATCACCCCCTAACCACTCCCCTGCCAGCCTGATCAACACCTAACTGATCCCCTGTTGGCCCAATTGCCCTTAACTGCCCTCTCCTGATAGCCTGGTCACCCCCAACTGCCTTCCTCTGCAATCCTGGGTCCCCCTCCCCCGATTGCCCCCCCTGCTGGTCATCTTGTGGCAACCATCTTGTGTCCACATGGGGAAGCCATATTTGACCACATGGGGGTCGCCATCTTGTGTTGGAGTGATGGTCAATTTGCATATTACCTTTTTATTATATATATAAAGTGACCGGACCACCAGAATGACTGGAACAACCAGAATGACTGGTTGCTTTGACGTGCACTGCGGCCCCAATCAGCCCTCCCAACCCTGATCAAGGGTGGAGCCGGCTGGCCAATCTCTTGCATACCCTCCCCTTGGCCTGCTCAGCTTCAATCAGCTCCATTTGGAGCAGGCTGGCCAGACCCACCATGCACAAATTCGTGCACACCGGGCCTCTAGTTTGTAAATATTATAAAATTTGATAACTGTGTGCAAAGTTCTTAGTATATACAAAGTGTATAGAAAATGGCAATTAATAATCAGGAGTAGCAAACAACAGGTGTTGGTAGAAAAGATATTAGAAATGATCCCTCTCTTAAATATTTGGGAGTAAAACTGTGATTTTATTTTCCCTATCAGTTAAACTCTATTTGTATAAACCCAATGATGTCATCTCCACTATTTTTAATACCAAAAGAATTAATCATTTTAATTATCTTTTAAAATATTATTTTATTTTATTTCTTATAGTTATTTCTCCATTCTCTCACCTTGCTTGACAGAAAGTATTTAATTTGTTATTAATAGCTAATACTTAAACAATATTAATTAAATATTATTACTACTACATATTTTGTTGTTTTTATTTATCAATCTGTGGAGTTACTTTAAGCAGTCAGTTTTCCAATAACCAAATAAACCCTTAGAGTCATAAAATATCAGTCTTAAAATTCATTAGGATCATAGACTACTACAAGTTTTAAAGATCATCTAAGAATTGTTCCCAAGAATGGTCTGGAAACCACTGGTTTTCAATTCAACTTCTCTAAAAAACTTGAAGTTAGTTTCGGGTATTGTTTTATTCTAATGTGAATGTGTTTATGCTTTTGATTTTGAGTTAAATTAACAATTTAATTAGTCTTTAAATAAATTACAGATAATCCTCCCTGGTTTCTCACCAGCAGCAAACTCAAGTTAGTCATCTGCCGATAGCCAGGTTTTTGGCAAGGGAAAGTAGAAATGATTTGGATAGAACTGAATCATAGAACTTGAGACCCACACAGGTCTAGACCCACACAGGCCCTCAACTATGACTAAACACAAAATATGATTTTTAAAAAAGTAATTTTAAAAATTACTCTACAAACAAGAGACTCTAACCTAAACTTCCCAACTCACACTACCTACTGTGATTAATATTAAATTTGTGAAATGCCTTTGAGAAACAGGCTTATGAATATTGTACTATTAAACCTTGATATTCTGTGGAACAAGCTCCTTCTAGACAGTTTCAATTTGAAGTAACTAATTATAAAATATATGCTTGTTACAGAATCATAATAATGGGCAAACCTTCTGATTTCATCTATTTAGCTCCATTTAAAAAAAATTAAAGAACTGAGTCTCATAGAGCCTAAGCAATATTTTTCCAAGGTCACAAACTTCATTAGTGACAGATTTGAGACAAGAATCCTGACTTTCTAACCACTCACTCTCTGTGGGCTCGAAATGGAATTACCTGCCTTTCTTCTGCTGTTACTATACTACTAAGGGGCCCCTTAGATCTCTGTTGACATTGAATGAACCACCAGCTATGACTATTTAAAAGTATTTCCAAAAGTTGTAGATTTCTTACTTATAATTTTATTTGATATTCCAACAATAAATTTATTTTTTATAGTGAGACTAGACTCTGACCTCTCTAGATAACAGAAGAGTATTTATTTTTCTACAGCAGTATGTGTATTTTTGCCACTGATTTTCAACCAGAGACTGAACATGCAAAACAATCAGGAAACCGTTCTATTCTTTTATTTAGTCAATTTCAACTCCACTCTCCCTTATCATCACCATATACATAATGAGGTACCACTTACACTAGTTTCAATGTAATATACTGACTCCAGTCGATCTGTTTGCAAACACGCTGGGCTGCTTACTCCCTCATCTCCCATTAGAGTTCATCTTTCCAAGACTCCTCTGAAGCTCCAGTATTTCCATAGTAATTTTAAAAATGATCTTAATAGGAGTTAAACATTTCAACAAGTTCCTGTCCACCAAATCCCAAAGCATATATTTAATTGCTTACACGTCTCCAATTTCATGGACTTATTTTTAGAATTGTACTTCTTCAATGCTTCATTGGCCACAAGTCTGAGAACAGCAGGGTTAATATAGCACATGGTAGAGTTAGCCCATCTGTTCAGGTTTCCATCCAACCATGTCATTTTATGAGAGCTCTCTAGGAGGTTTTTGGTTATCCAATTTGTAATACTCTCTAATATAAGCAGCCTGGTATCACTTGAGAAGCTCAGTGAGCCAAGCCAAATGATATGAAATTGCTAGCAGCAAATACAGTAAAATTAGCAATGCTTTAAAATGTCTGTATTATATATAATTTTCTCTTTCTTTTACATTTGGGACACAGGTAGTACATGTTTATATAGACAACATTAGAAACTGCAATTAAACAAGAAGAAGAAAGGCATTAAAATCACCCATAATTCCATCTCCCAGAGAAAAGTATTGTTAACTTCCTGGTATATGTTCTCTCAGGTTTTATCGATTCATATATGAGTGTATAAAAATGGACTCACAGAAATCTTCTACATAAGTTTTTAAAATAATTTTATTTTTTTGTTTTATTCACAATACAATGTAAATATTTTCTCCTGTAAATAAATATTGCTCCCCAAATGTTGATTATGTATATGTTATTTATTATTTTAAAATTATTAAACAAATTTAAATTACTGGGTACTTTTATTAATATGTGTAGGTCACCTCTTCTTGTTTCAGATGAGTATTTTTCTAAGACTTTTAAATGTAAATTGCTTTTAAAAACTTAATGTAAATAGTTGGATAGTCTCGAACACTGAAAATTAAACTAGTTTGGGATTTAAGTTTCTAGCTGATTTTAAAGATGAATGAATGGATTGTGAATTGCATAGCATAATTGATCAGATTGGAGATCCTATACCTTTTTTAACTTTAATCCTCAATCTTGGCACATGATGAGGAGTATAAACATACAAAACCACAGCAATAGTAAGTTTTCAGTGTGGGAATGCTAAAGGCAGCCCAAACTGGATAAAACAGATTGTTTGGGAGAAATAAAAATAAACAAGTCATATTGGATTCTAAATACATATGGAAGATTCTGCCCTTTAAACTAAGGTTTAGACTTCGCTGGTTTGGCTCAGTGGATAAAGTGTTGGCCTGCAGACTGAAGGGTCCTGGGTTCAATTCCAGTGAAGGGCACATTCCCAGATTGTGGGCTTGATCCCCATAGGGGGTGTGCAGGAGGCAGAGGATCAATGATTCTTTCTCATCATTGATGTTTTTATTTCTCTCTCCCTCTCCCTTTCTCTCTGAAATCAATAAAAATATATTTTAAAAATAAAAATAAATTAACGTTCATTAAAGTGTCCTTACTTACGCTCACAAGATCCTATCTAAAAGTGCAACAGACACAAGGCACTGCAGAACTATATTTTCCATCTCATCTTCAACAAATCTCTGGTACTCAGACAACAGTCATGAAATTAGTTATAAAAAAAATAAATAAATAAGGCCTCTTTTATTCTGACAAGAAACATTTAATTAGAGAAGCACAGAAATAATGCCTCCAGCATTCTAGCTCTAATCTTGACAGTGGTCTATTTTTGATGGAAATGTGCCGATTTCACCGTGACTTCCTGGAAAAAGTCGACACAGTTCATGGTCATTTCATAGATTGGAGAAAAAAGTGCATACCAAAGTGATTTAATTATCATTTTCTAATAAAATCTCAGTTTCCAAAAAGCTATCTCTATGTGTCAAGATTAAGGCGGTCTCATCTGTTACATGGCTGTCATTTTCATTTCCAGTAAACAGTTTCCACCACAAATGCTTAGAAATGTTATCATTCATCCTTCAAAGTCACGGCACACCCCACTCAAAAGAAGTACAGAAATACCTCCAGGGACAAGGTGGTGGAAGGACTGGTACACACTGCCTTCTACTACATAGATGTGAAATCTAAAAATAAAACAAAACACAAACCAAGCTTTTGGATACAGAGAACAGATTCATGGTTGCTAGAGGTGAAGAGTGGAAGTGGGTTAAGTGGGTGAAGGAAGGCGAAGGTAAAACATATACATATATATAAATTAAAATAAATATATCCTATCCTATATAATAAAAGGATAATATTTAACTCAATCAAATGTCAGAATGTCAGATCACTATGAGGCACAATGACCACCAGGGGGCAGACGTTCAATGCAGGAGCTGCCCCAGCCTGCAGGCCCCCATTGCCTGATGGGGATCTGCTGGCCAACCTCTTGGTCCCTTTCCCTGGCTGGCAGGCTCTGATTGCCTGATGGGGAACGTGGAACTGGGGTGGGTGGTGGTGGATGCAGGCAGTGCCAGGCCAAGGCCCCTATCCTGCCAGTTACCCCACACACAGAGAATGACCCTGCAGTGGGGGGGAGGGGGGCGTAAGGCCAAAAAGTGGGCGGGAATGGCCAACCTCTCGGTCCCTCTCTATGGCGGACAAGCTTCCATCATCCAATGACAAACAAGGAACTGGGGGTGGGGGCGGGGCCAGCTGTCGGCATCTGAGAAGATGGTCCTGACTGCAGGCCAGGCCTAGGGACCATACCCATGCACAAATTTTGTGCTGTTGGGCCTCTAGTATTATATATAAGCATATGCATAAGTATATATGTATAGCTACCCATATATACATAATTTTTATATGGTATTTGTCTTTGTCTAACTTATTTCACTTAGCATAATGTTCTTGATGTTTACCCATCTTGTCAAAAATGACAAGATTTTATTCTTTTATATATCTACTAGGGGCCCAGTGCACAAAAATTTGTGCACTTGAGGGGGTCCCTCAGCCTAGTCTGAACCCTCTCCAATCACGGAACCCTCGGGGCTGCTGGCTCCTAACCACTCACCTGCCTACTGGCCTGATCCCCCTAACTGCTTTCTGCCTGCCTGATAACCTGTAACTGCCTCTGCCTCAGCCCTGCCACCATGGCTTTGTCTGGAAGGACATCCAGAAGGTTGTCTGGAAGATGATCAGTCTAATTAGCATATTACCTTTTTATTAGTATAGATTTTGTATATAGTATGTATTTATATTTTGTGTGAATATATTTTAATTCAGCCCTTTTTTAGCTGAACATTCGAAACAAACTATGTAAGTAATATAATCAGGTCATTATTAAGTACAAAAAAAGTATATAAGAATGGAAGCCTGATTATAATAATACTAGGGGCCCAGTGCACAAAAATTTGTGCACTTGGGAGGTCCCTCAGCCTGGCCTGTGCCTTCTCGAAGTCTGAGACCCCTCGGGGGATGTCCACCTGCTGATATGCCTGGTCAGCCTGGGTGAGGGGCTGATGGCTGTTTGCAGGCTGGCCAAGCCCCCCCAGTGTGGACCCTCACCCCATTGGGGTGTGGCCAGCTTGGGTGATGGGCTGAGGGCTGTTTTCAGGCTGCCCACAGCCCCTTCAGGATTTGGGTTCCTACTGTGGGGCCAGGCCAGCCTGGGTGAGGAGCTGAAGGGCGTTTTCAGGCTGCCCACAGTCCTTTCAGGTTTTGGGTCCCTACTGGGGTACCTGGCCAGCCTGAGTGAGGAGCTGATGGCTGTTTGCAGGCTAGCCACAGTCTCTTCAGGGTTCAGGTCCCTACTGGGGTACCTGGCCAGCCTGGGTGAGGGGCTGATAGCTGTTTGCAGGACAGCCAAGCCCCCCCAGTGGGGACCCTCACCCCATTGGGGTGTGGCCAGCCTGGGTGCAGGCTTGAGGGCTGTTTTCAGGCTTTCAGGCTGCCCACAGCTCCCATTGACCCAATGCCCAGCAAGTCTGGCTGGAAGCAGGTTTCTGGGGTTTATTTATCTTCTATTATTGATACTGTTCCTTTAAAAAGAGGCCTAGGCAGGTAACGAAGCCTCCTGTTGGCTTCAGCTCTGTGGCTTCTATAATTGAAAGAATGTTGCCTTAGTAGACTCTAGGCAGGCAGTTTCTTCCATCACTGGTGCAACAGAAGCCTGCTGTTTGCTTCAGCTCTGAGGCTTCTATAATTGCAACAATGTTGCAACTATATTGTTGCCTTGAGCACAGAGAAGCCCAGCCGGCCGGCAGACAGCTTACTCCTGGTGCAACGGAAGCCGCCTGTTTACTCTAGCTCCATGACTGCTGGCCTCCATCTTGGCTGGGTTAATTTGCATACAGCCGCTCTGATTGGCTGGTGGGCATGGCTTGGGTGTCCCGTAGAAACAGTCAATTTCAATATCACTCTTTTATTAGATTAGATATGACTTGGCTCAGCTATAAATAATATTTACCTATTCATACTAAATTACATGTTGAATATGAATTTAATTTTAAAAAGTGGGGTAATGAAATTGAGAGGGTGGTGAGTAAGATAGATAAAACTTTACCTTCAAAGTAAAAAGTAAATAGATAATGTCCAAAATAGAAAAGTTAATAAATAGGAATATAAACAAAAATAGAAATATAGAATTAAATACAAAGAGAAAGAGCTAATAAGTTGAAAATGGTTATGTCTGAGTTGATGAGCTCAGGAGTTGCTAGGTGGGCATACTCTGTTTGTTGCTCTGATTTGTCCTCTCTGATTTTTATAATAGACTTATGTATTATCTAAATAATAAATGAAAAATAAATGGCAAGAGTGATGTGGTTTTTAAGGTGTAACCTTAAGTTCTTTCCTTTACCCCTGTACCAGTGTCCATGTAAGTGGGGAATTACCTTGAGATAATCAAGATTGAGTGCCCAGAATACAGAGCTCTGTTAAGTCAATGACCTCAATCACTTCAACCAGGTCTTAGGGTAGCAAAGGCAAACCCATGGAGTCAACTGACAAATCTACCAAAATCTAACTGGAGCCAGACATACCATGCATTTCTCATCTCTCTCTTCAATCTGTTTTCTCTTATGTATGTGTTTCATCTTTCTTTGCCACTAAGACTCAGCCTGGTTCTAAGTAGCCTGGGTCTTGAGCTATAGCATCTTTGCTGTAGACACATTTGCTGCAAGTATTTTTGACACAAACTAATTAACCAATGGGAATTTTGCCATAAAAAAGGATAAAATAACCTGTTGGCATCATCATTCTCCTTTGTATTTCATCTATCTGGGCCACCATGACTCAGCTCACCACCTCATGGCATTCTTACCCTTTGCTCTTGAATGCACCATGCACTTCAGTCTGCCTGCATTTAAAACAATCTCTATTCTGAACTCACATTCAATGCTATTCCTTTGGCATCTCTGTTTTTCCTTGATCTCCCTGTCCTGACCTAATTGGTTTAAAATATTATGATTTCCCCTGTTTTCTATAACTAAAAAGACCTCTCCGTTACCAAACTTCTTGTCCTTTTATATTCCTCTTCTTTAGCTGCCTACATCTATTTAGCAATTATAGTCACACTAGTGGCCCAGTACACAAAATTCATGCACATTAAAAGGGGATTCATTAGAGGAAATATTTTAATATTGCTATTTGCCCTTTCTCTATAATAGAAGTTTCAGAGATGAAAAAAAATTAGTAAAATGTATATGAAAATATTCCTCTTGTCAAAGTTTGGAGTATGCTGTGGGACCCAGAGTCAAATCCCCACACACCCACAGTGCCTCAAAATCACATGAGTCCCAGAGCCAGCTGGCCCCACCCCCATTGGGTGAGATCCAGACCCGGCCAGCCCCACCCTTGTCAAGCCTCAGGTACCCTGTCAAGGCCCGCTGGGTGTGGGGTGCAGTCTCAGGTCCCCTGGTGCACTCTGAAGTAATTACATATCACTCTTGCTTTAATTGGCTTTAGAAGCAGATTCCCTGAATCTTTTATTCAATCACTTCACATATGTTCACTGAGCATCTACTATGTAACAGTGATTTCAGACCCTGAGATGTAATAATGAACAGAAACTGCTCTCTCTTCTCATAGAACTTACAGTCTTACTGCAGAGATAGAGAGTAATCAAATAATAGCACAATTATCGGGAAAAGGGAACTGCATGTGCAAATATATTGAGGTAGAACTAAATATGGCACATTTGGGAAGTAAAAATCTCTGCGGGACTGAAATGCAGAAAGCAAGAATGTACAAAGAGCAAGACGAAGTTGTAGAGGTACGCTGGCGTCAGATTCCATGCAGTTTTAAAGGTGGCATTAAAGATTTTTTCTTTATTTTAAGAGCAATGAGAATTAACTGAAAGGTTTCAGTTCAACATATGGTTGTCAAATCTTAATAAATAAGATTTGCATTTTTAAAATATCACTCTAGCTTCAGGATTGAAAACAGATTTGAGAGGACAAAAGTGCATTCAGAATGAGTTACAAGATATACCTCAATGGTACAGGTGAGAGAAGGTGGTAGCCTACGTGCGTGTAGACTAAATGCTTGCTACAGGGAGATGGGGAGAGAAATCCAAAGAATTCTTAGACAGCAAAGCTGACAAACTTGTTAATAATGACACTTAATCTTTTGTTTTGCTGAGCTATGCCCATTCAGTTCCAATGCGATGTACTCAGTGAAGCAAGCCTGGTACTCTATTATCCCAGGCACAGCTATATCCAAGGGAGACCCTGCATTAGCCCAAGTCTTTGTTGAGAGTGTCACTGGTACTTATTTTTTGATTTAACAGGAACTTGCAACAGTGAAAGCCAGGATAACTTCAATTTATGTTGGTGGTTATGGCTTGTCATATTTTCAGAATGACTACTGTATTTTTAAATTATTTTTTGTTAATCCTCACTCCAGGATATTTTTCCCATTGATTTTTTAGAGAGTGGAAAAGAGAGAGAGAGTCAGGGAGGGAGAGAGAGAGAGACAACATTGGTTGGTTGCCTCCTGAATATGCCACGACCACTAAGGGCAGAGATCAAACCTGCAACCTAGGTGCATGTCCTTGACCAGAAATCGAACTTGAAACCCTTCAGTGTGCGGGCTGACGCTCTAACTACGGAGGCATAGGGACGAGGGTTTGCTTGCTTGCTTGTTTATGTGTTTGCTTGTTTATTTATTTTCCAACCAGTGGACGTTTAACATGCATGCTTGAGTGAGTGAAAGTCTTCAGCGTGCCTGCCACCTCCTCACCAGGAGCACTACCAGGTGAGTGAGAAAAATGGAGGGCTATTTGACCACACATACCAACACATTAAAATGTTCGTATCTTTGACCCATGAAACTGCCTTTGTAGGTATTTAATTTAAAGAAGGGGGTATACCACGCAAAGAAGTGTCAGCAAATATATTTTTAAGAAAATTATAAATAACAAAGTTATGGGGAAAGTCACTTGTAAACCATGGTCTCAAGCTGCAGCAGCAACCTTCAGATCCTGAGACTTTTCTTCCTTGAACCACGAGTAAGTTGAATCTACTCTACGGACTATCAGTTTATCCTTTAGATCATTTCTAATCCAAATGGGTTTTAAGATGCCACTGAGGAGTGACTTAACCAAAACCTACCAAAACTTTTAATCCACAAGCAAGCATATAGCCAAGTTAGATTTTCCTAAAGATTAGCCTCAAATACTATTCCAGTTTTTAAATTTTATTTTTGTGAAGGAAGCCCCAATTGGCTTTTTCAATTTATCAATCTATGATCAATTTTTCTAACTTTGGGGAAAAATTTCACATCCTTTCAAATTTGCACACAGGAGAAGGCAGAAAATTATAACCATAGTTGTTAAAAAATAAATTTTTAAAAAATAGGTAGAATTTATCTTTTATTTCCAGCATCCTCGTTTTTAACTCTTTCCTCCACAATGGAGGCTAATGCTTCATGATCTTTCTTTCCACCATTATCAACTGGGTGTCAAAAATTAAATAATGGGAAGAAACACATATTTTTGGCAACCTAGCCCTTCAACAAAGCAGTCAATTTAGCAAAATCAAGCAATGGATAAGATCAAGAAAAAGTAAACTCTTCAATCAACTAAAACAGATGTCAGAAATTCTTTTTCACTTTACCCTCTAATATATGGTAGAAATCCTTTTATGTGAAGTGGCAGAGAGCCTAATTCAAACCAGATTGATAAATAATGAAGGCAATACTAGTAAGTAAACTTACACAACCAGGGCACAGTTTAGCTCTGGTTCTATTTCCTGGCAGTTTCCCAGTATCTTCCATACTCAGCCACCAAACTTACATATTTACTAACCAGTAAATGACATTAAATAACAATTTTTTTAAAAGCCCTCACCTGGTGCCTCAGTTCATAGGATCATCATCCCATGCACAAAAGGTCACAGGTTCAATTCCTTGTCAGGACACGTACCTGGATGCAAGGATGACTCCCAACCCTAAATATGTGCCTCGAACTGTGCTAACTGATGTAAATGCATTCTCTCTTTTAGCCCTCACACTAGTCAACAATTACTCTCATTTTTATAGCTGATAAATCTAAAGCTCAGAGAAGATAACTAATTTTATAAGTTTTGAAAAACTAGCAAGCAATGGAGCTGGATTGCAGCCAAGTTCTACCTTTTTCCAGGGCCTGCTCTCATCTGTCTCGTTACACTGCAAAAGCATTGGCGAGAAGCAGTCATGACGAATAGGTACTTTCTTAGTATTACCTATGCAAGCTAAAGTGAGTCATCTGAAATATGGAAAAATTTCAAATATTATCATCAGGGGCACCCTTAGAGGTCCAGTCTTACAGAAAAATGAATTTGATGGCAGACGTGTCATAGGTAGACTCCTTGCATGGGCTCCGGAACCATGTGTCTTTGTGAAGACTTCGTCCCCGGGAAAAAAATGTTTTGGAACTAGATACAGGCGGTGGTTATACAAGGTGGTGAATGCAGTAAATAGTACTGAACTATTCACTTTAAAATAGTTAATTTCAGGTTATGTTAATTTTTCCTCAATTAAAAAAACTCAGCTGCAGTAACTTGTCTGAGAGCAGGATTAGTTGCTAAGAGATCCATGAACAGATCCTGGATCACCTGGCATCCGTCACATCCTGCAGCAAAAGCCTGCTCACCTGGCTGAGCACTTTGGACTTGATCTGGTAGGGAACAGCATGCCAACTCATATTTTTAAGCAAGTCAGACACATTTTGTGACTGACTGTTTCTGTGACTTTGTTTCACTATAGTTGACCCTTAAACAACGCAGGCATTGGAGGGCCAGCCCCCCTCAAATTCCCCCAACAAAGCAAAAAATCTGCTTATAATTTACGGTTGCTCTTCATGGCCATTCATGGTTTCCCAAATGTTTTTGATCTGAAGTTGGTTACATCTGCTGATGTGAAACTCAGGAATGGAGAGACCAACTGTATATTAAATGAGAAAAATCGGCATATTAGTGGACCCATGTACTTCAAACCCATGCTGTTCAAGCTGTATTTACCTACTTATATGTGTCCCCCAAGTACTGTAAGTACTTTGTTTCTTATGTTTTAAACTATAAATATACGATGTATAGACTATGTAGGTATATGTATTTTATAATATATTTGTATGAAATGTGCACATGTAATGTGTACATAATGTGTATACTATATAATACATTCTATGATACATTTTATGTAGCATATCTAAACTAATAAAAGCGAAATATTAAAATTAACCGTTTCTCCGAGACAGGGTAAGCCACGCCCACCAGCCAATCAGAGCGGCTGTATGCAAATTAGCCCAGCCAACATGGCGGCCGCCACTCACGGACCTGAGTAAACAGCCCTTTCCATTGCGGCAGCAGCGAAAGTGAAGCTGAGCCCCTCAGCTCAGCTCC
>PVJC01037136.1:0-17356 GCA_004026665.1 Murina feae | reverse complement strand
TCTCCATGGAGAGTACCCTGGGAAATTTTCCTCTTGGTTCCTTTGTGGGTGGGTCTCCTACATGAACTCCTCTTTACAGAAGAATTCATCATCTTGGGAGAGTCAGATGTGAGAGAGAAGCAGATAACAAGCCCTGGAGTCTAAAATAAAAAGGAGGAAACCAGTCAGACAACAGCAAATCTAGAAGCCCCAGGCCTGTAGATAAATGTGACGTCATTTGGACAGGAAGATCTACACACCTGCAGTCCAGGTCAACTTCCCTCTTCCCTCTGTCACCTGTCTCCCTCTCTCACCACCAGAGTTCAAGGATGGGTTGCCTTGGGTTTGAAACATAATACAAAACACAAAACATCTCACTTGAGTTGAATTGGATAAATAGAAACCTTAGTTATAAATGAAGAGCCAAGTTATATCTAAAATGACATATGTGACCCTTGGTGTCAGAGACATTCTCTTGTCAAGTCAGTTTGAGTCTCAGAATTCAACTCAGTTTTTGAGCAAGTCCTGTTCATACATTAACTCACAATCCTCGTGACAACACTTTGGGATGAGTGCTACCATTCCCACCATACAGATTAGGAACCTGAGGCAGGAGGAGGGGAGGGTTGTCAATCAAAGCGCCCAAGGCCAGACAACATTGAACAAGCAGAGTGAGGCTTCAAATTTAGGCCTCCTGATTTCAAATCCAAGGCTCTTTGTACTACATCAAATTATTTCCCTCAGATTTCACTGTGAAGATGAGCTCTATCCCAATGTGAAGATTAGTTCTGAATTCTCATTGTTGTGTGTCTGAGGCTCATGTTGACTCCACTTTGCTTTATCTAAGTTACTCTTTCTTCCCATTTCCATCCCCAGAAATATTCACTTGAAAAATGAAAGAGTCCCCCCCTTAAATTCTCTAGTGGAAAGGGAAAAAAAAATGTTTTTCTGTTCCTTTCTTGGATTCAGGGATAACAGTGGTGGCACGGCATAGCCTGGATCTCTGCAGCTATTGTCCTCTGTATGTTTTATTCTCTCACATACACCTTAGTTTGCCTGGGACACAAACAGATATATGACATGACAAGGTATGTTGTTGTTGTTTTCCCTGAGATCTGACTGTTCATTTTTTCCTTGGAAGGGCCAGAGTGTCTTTCAAAAGTTTCAGTCCTGGGTTTTTGAGAAACTTATCCGTGTGGCATGTCTGTCACTTTTCACAGTCCTCAAGCGAGTCTTGGCAATTTTCACATAATGGCATTTGTTGACAGGTTGTTAGGGCTGACAGTGAATATGTTTGAAAAACTGTCAAGCTGGTGGAAAAAAAAATTAAAGAGAGAGCCTCCTTACATTTGAAATAGCATGTTAAACTGTAAGTACATCCTCAGAATGCAGAGACCTTCACTTCTCATCAAGTTACATGCTCTATGGTGACAGCCTGAGAAGGTAGAATCCCTAAAAATTAATGTCATCTTGTCACTTCAAAGGTCATACGGCACATTACCACTAAACCCTATTTATCTGCTTAAAATTGAGTTTGTCTTTAATGCTCAATAACAGGTGAATGAGAAGTGAAGTCACCACAGAGGCAGTCAGGGTGAGGCAAAGTGTTTAATTGGGCAAGAAGAACTGTCCAAGGAATTGGCAGGGCGCCCCAAGATGTGGTCTTGCAACTCCAGTCATTTGGGTCACTGCTGTGGTTGATCTTTAATCAATAGTTTTTCCATGAGTGAGTTAACTGATGAGCAGTGACTGACATAATGAATGGACAGAGTGGTGATGTCAGTTACCCATCAGTTTGACAAAAGAAAACTTCTCCTGTCCTGAAGAGTTCCATTTTCTGGGCATATCAGAGGTTACAGAGAAGGACCAAGGGCCAAGTACAGGGCATTTTTGTATGGCAGTTGAGATGTGGTAGTGGCCAAGTCTGACTATCAAACGTACATCGGGGAATCACCAAGTGCATAGTCCTAGCCTAGATGCTGTGTAAGAGCTGGAGACAAATAAGGATGCATTCCCACCCTGGGAAGCTTGCAGTCTGGCCAGTAATTCAAGGCTAGCTACCTGAACCATGAACATAGTAAGACAGAATAAAGAGACTTCCAAAAATTAAGGAAAGTGATGGTATAGATGCCAATGAGGCCTTTTCTTGTCTTGTTGAACTCTTCCTTGATGAGCTTTCCTCACCTGTAGATTTGTCCCTGACCATCTGTGAAGACAATCCTAGTGCAATTTCATTGGTTCTTCAAGTATGAAATTCACTGTACTTGTTAGCTTGGTGATTCTCAGCTGTAGCCATCAAGCAGATGCATCTACAAATCAGCTATTTGTGGATTGCTTAACAATCTTGTGTCCATGGGCAACTTATTTAAATTCTCCGAGATTCGGTTTCCTCATTTGGAGGATAGACTAATGCTATCTAGGTGGACTCATGCTATCTTTATCATTGAGTTGTCCTAAAGATCAAATTGAGATAATACAGGGTGGGAAAAAAGTAGGTTTACAGTTGTGAGTATACACAACACAGAGTCTATTCTTGCATTATTTATTAATTATTGTATTATTTTTCATAGGGATCTACTTCTGCCCCACCCTGTATATGTATAAACAAAACATCAAGTCTGGTATGTACTAGGTGCCCAAGTATTTTTGTTTGGAAGACATAGGTCCCTGAGAGAATAGAAAAGATGGAGGTTATAGAGGTTTCCACCAACTTTGCTTACTGCTTCAAATGACTTTCTTTTAGTTAGCCAATATCCTTTTTTAAGAAAAGATATCTCTCTAGCCATGGTGTAGTTTATACTAGAATCCAAAGATAAATTTGTTCCTAAGCACACAGTTAAACACCCCCCTTAATTCTTTGGTTCAGAATGTGAGTGTTTCCACCAAGGCCTCCCACCAGTGGCTCAGATCTCAACAATATACTAGACTTTGCAAGCTCGGCAAGATGTAGAGTTTAATCAACCAAGAGCTCCAAGGGACTGGCAGACATCATGCCTGTGGGGCAGGGCTGCTGTCTAATCCCTACTCTGGGAAGAGTTTGTTGAAAAGGAGAGTCAAGTTCGATTTCACAATGCTATCTCTGAGAATATCCAGGGCGCTGGGCAGAAAGCTGACAACAGAGAGTCCAGAGCGCTGGACTTGCTTTCACAGCAAGAGACTCCAGCCGGAGCAGGGGCCCAAAAGCAAGAGGGTCAAAGCAAACCCCTCCAGACACAGCTAATAATAAAGAGAAATAACATCTTTGGCTTTAAACATATTTTATCAACTGTGAAAAATATACAGACAAGTGCACTAATCATAAATGCATCTCAAGGAATCTTTACAAAGTACCCCCATTCTTGCAACCAGATCATAAAACGATTAACATGCAAAATATGATCCACCCCCTCTTGTTATCCCCTAGTCAGAAGCTACTTCGTCCTTAAAGCTACTTCTGACTTCTACCGCATAGTTGACATTTGCTTGCCTTTGAACTTCATGTAAATGGACCATTCCCTGTGTATGCCTTTATGTCCGGCTTCTTTACTTAATGTTATGCTTGTGAAATTCATCAGAATTGTGTAGCAAATTTTTTTTCTTGCCTGATTTACTATCGACCAACATTTGAGGTGTTTGGGAATTGGGCTAATGTTAATGGTGCTTCCATGATCATTTCCATACATGGCTTTTGGGTAACACAGGTATGCACTTCTACTGGGTATATACCTGGGATGGAATATCTGGTTATATGTTCTGCTTTGGTCAGCCAAACAGTTTTCCAAAATGGTTGTACCAATGTACACACTCACCAGTAGTGTATGAGTATTCATTCCAGTTGCTTCACATTCTCCCCATTGGTATTGTCAGGCGAAATGTTAATCATTCTTGGGGGCATAAATAAAAACTACTTCCTGCTGAGGTTTTATAATATACCAAGCTCATTGTTAAACATGTTATGTATTTGAATCTTTCAGAGCAATATCCCCATTTTTCTGATTAAGAAACTGACATTCCAAGAAATTAAGCTATTTGTCCAAAATCACCTACTTCCTGTGTGAGAACTGGGACACACTCCCAACTCTATATGAATTCAAAGTGTGTGCTATTTCCATGATGTTATGTTATTCTCAACTGATTCTTAATTAAATTAAAAGGCTTTTTTCATTTCCATAAGGATTTCAAAACGTTCAGTTATAACAACGTATCTTAGTCAGTTAGGGCTGCTATAATAAATTATAACTGAATGTCTTAGACAACAGAGATTTATTTCTCACAGTTCTGAGGATGGGAAGTCCAAGATCAAGGTACTAGCCTTTTGTTTCCTGATGAAAGCCTCTTTCTGGTTTGTAGATGACTGTCTTCTTATATGACCACATGGGAGAGGGAGAGGGAGGTGAAGGAGGGAGGGAGAGAGGTAAAGGGAGGAGGGAGGGAAAGAAGGGAGGGAGGGAGGTGAAGGAGGGAGGGAAGGTAAGGGAGGTAGGGAGGGATGGAGATTGTCTGTCTCTTCTCATAAGGGTACTAATGCCAATATGAAGGCTGTACCCTCAGGACCCAACCAATCACCTCTCTCCCAAAGGTCCCATCTCCAAACTTCATCACATTAGGGGGTAAGGGCTTCAACATATGAATTTGGAGGGGACACAGACATTCGGTTGAGAGCACAGTGTAACTGACCTAGTTACAAACTATTTTTTATAAGAAGGTAATTTGAAGCCACCAAAAAGGAGTAAGTTATCAGGGTGGAAAATGGGGCACAATGCACACAAATGTGAAAATGTTAATGGCTGAAATCTTGACATCGTGTTTCAATGAGACCAGCACTCCTTTAAATTGCGAGACTCGCTGGCCCTGCATTTACTTCTTTAATAACGAAGAGACTGAGGGGTAAAAGATTGGTGCCAAAACAAAGAGCAGGACATGGCCAAGGACTGAAAGCTGGTTTGCTGGCAAGGAGAAGGGACTTGAATCAAGAGAGAGACTAAAGGATATTTTATCCTCAGCCAGTCCCCCAACCCTGATCCTGAGTTATAGGTGCTTTAAACAGGGAAATGATTAACCTGCTCAGCCTCTCCTCATATTCCAAGAACATATTTCTCAATTCCTATATTAATCATATAACTTTAATCCCTGTTCTTTTCCAGGCTTCATCACTCCCTTCAGCTGAAGTCTGAGCTTGCCCCCATTTTCAGATGGGGGCTCCATTGAAATCCCAAAGAGTACTTATCTTAGGCTTCTAGTTCCTTTTCTCCCAAAGCTGGTTCACAAAGCTTTCTTCTGCAGCTCTATGATCACTTTACCTCTTTTTTTGCTTCCTCCCTGATCTGCCCTTTTTAGTTTAATAACCCATGATGTTAGAGCTACCTATCTATAAAACGTGCCTCTAATATAGTCCAGGCTATTCTGTAAGACCTTTAAAACCAAATTTCTCCTGAGGATCTTGGTCTTGAGTATGGAGATGAACTAGAATTTAATAAGAATGATTTATAGCATCACTCTTAGAAGCATAAATACACAGAAGTATGCATAGAAGCTTCTACACTGTTGAAAATAAACAGAGTAAAATCAAAGCAATATTGTAAAGGTTAATAATAAAAAGTAATTTTGCATATTTTTCTTTTAAGAATCAGGCTAGTATCCATAAATTCATCAAAGGCAACAGAAGAATAAAGGAATTGTTAAATTTTCTCTTTCCCATGGTCGCTGAGATCACTCAGTTTCTGAAAAGTTTAGCAACTGACTCCAAAGTAAAACAAGACCTAAACTCTGAGTTCCAACCAATGATTTGCATCTAAGGTATGATCCTGGATAAGTCACTTAATTCATAATAACAGCAGCAAACCTTAAGTTTCTTTGGAGAATCAAATTAGATAATACATGTTAAGCCCTTAGAAGGTCCTTGAACACAGGGCAAGTTCTCATTAGATACTAGCCATTATGATGGTGATGATGACTATTAAGATTATGTTCATGATGATGATGATGATGTTGATGAAGATGATAACCTCCAACCTAAATCATGTTAGGAGACAGGAAGTCAACAAAGCATAGGTGCCACCAATCCTGAAAGCAAGAACAAAATATACACAAAGTCCTTCTCTTCTCACTCTGTGTTAACTGCCAAGGTCCCTTGTTTGCTAAAAACACAAGGAGGAACTCTAGCATAGGTTGTTTAAATAGGTACAAATAAGTAAAGGAGAATTTGATTGTATCTGGTAAGACCTGAAATGCTAAATCAATGAACAGTGAAAGGTTTTAAGCAACTGAGAGATCAGCTACATGAGGCTAGTCACCTAGTGATAACCTTGATAGGAAGAAAATGCCCCCCTGATAGCTGTCCCTCACATGACAGACTGCTTAGGCATCAGAAATATTTGGCTTCTGCTGTACAAGGCAAACTCCCAGTTTTTGGGGTCATCTTGAGAGAAGAGGGGATACAAAATGTATCTGCCACTCTAGCTCCACCTTCCAATGGGGCCTGAAATTGAGCCCTGTTGACCGGGGCTAGGGAGATGGATGGCTTCCCCAATTGCCTAGTGTCCAAATCACCTAGCCCTACATTGGATGTCCCTCTACCCCCAATTCTGTAATCTGCCAGTGGATCACCAAAGAATTCATGCCACTTAGCAGTTTGTCTACCACTTTAGTTCAATTCAAGAAACCAGAGAGATCTAAGAGTTTGACATTCATTCTCCTGTGTTTATAGACTCTTTCTGAATATTTATGGATTATCTAGAGCAAATTTTCAAGAATAATGTTATTCATCAGTGTTATATTCACTTTCTCTCCCCCCACCTTTCCTTTAGTTTTCTATCCCTTGCCTCTAGCTAGGTTCCAAGTGCCTGTGCATCATCCCTTAACTGCCCATGGCCCCCAAATCTGATAACCCTATTCATCTCATATTTCTTCCTATCTGAGGCCTTGTTATATAATGGTGGCTCTTTGACAGGTGCCCAGTGAACCATTTTTAAATTCATTGTGCCCTAGCTAACACTAACTCTGCTCACAAGAACCCTTTCAGATCAATGAGCAGTGTCAATGAGATGAATTTACACTAAAGTCATAGACCATATCACTGCTTCAAGAGTATTTGCATTTTAAAAGGACACATGTTAAGCCAACTGAATCTCTTCCCCTGAAATGAGAGGCAACATGACCAACATCCTGTTTAGAAGGATCATATAGAGGGCTGAAGCACCTTGGCAGCACATCAGATCACACACATATCGATAAAATAGTCAAATATATTTAAAACTATACAAATAACCCTATGGTTCATAGAAAAAAAATAGTAGGAAAATGACAAAATGTTTTTAGCTGAAGGATAAGGAAAACCAGCTTATATCAGAAATGGATGATGCATCTAATGCAATACTTAGAGGGGAATTTTATAGCTTTAAAAACTTATATAACCACTGTGCTGTACACCTGAAACTAACATAATATTGAATGTCAACTGTAATTGAAAAATAAGAAGCATAAATACACATAAATTTAGTTGTTGACACTTAAAAACAAAAGAATAATAAAAACTTACATTAGAAAATAATGGGGCCTAAAATGAATGATCCATGGCTAGAAAGAAGTTAGAAAAGGGAAAGAGATTTAAATCAAGTAACTAAAGGGAGGAAATAATAATGAGGGGAAATCAATGAAATGAAATGAAAAACAAAAGTTGATTCTTTAAAAAGATTTGTAATATTGAGCACTACTAGCCTATCTAATCAAAAAATAAAAAGAAAAGCATAAATTATCAGTAATGAAAGAGGGGCTATAATTACATTAAAAAGATAAGGGACTATTATGAAAAATGTATCATAATTTAATGCAGATGAAGTGGATAATTCCTAGAAAGATACAAATGACCAGAACTTTACAAGAAGTAGTAAACCTGAATAGTGCTATACCTGCTGAAAAAAAATAAATTTATAATTAAAAACTATTTTGCAAAGAAAATTCTAGGCCTACATGGCTTCATGGATGAATGCTATCACCTATTTAAGGAATAAATATTATCATTCTTACACAAACTCTTTCAGGAAATAGAGGAGGAGGGGATAACTTCCCAATTCATTTTATGAGGCCAATATAACTATGATACAAAAAAAAAGAAAAGAAAAAGGAAGGAAGGAAGAAAGGGAAGGAAGGAGGGAGGGAGAAAGGGAGGGAGGGATATACATGCACTCAACACTCTTCATTGTAGAGAGTATATCTTAATACACTCTTCATCATTTAAGGCCTATAATTGATTGATATAGAAAACAGTGCTCCAAGAGCAGAGGCTTCATGGGAATACACACCAATTGTGTGCAACTAATCTTATAGCCTTTGGTTGTTTGATGGAATGAGTTTGAGCCTGATTTCCCACTTGTAAAGTAGAAAAATAATATATTAAAAAATTAAATGCTATAATGCATGTAAAATGCCTAGCATAATGGCTAACACATTCAAAATATAGGTTGTCTCTCAAAAATGTATACACAAACTTTGAATAATTATAAAGACACTGTTTATTAAATTTCATTTTTAAAATTGAGCTATCAGCTGTTAAAGTGTGTACACATGTTTTTGCCTCTCTCTCTCTCTCTCTCTTTTTCTCTCTCTCTCTCTCTCTCTCTCGTTGTGAGGCTTTATCCTTAAGCCTTCCTCATAAATATTGACTGTATCTGTCTTTAGGACAAAATTATTCTTGTTGTCTTTGATCTAAAAGAATAAAACAACCCAGTTGGCATGGCTCGGTGGTTGAGCATCGACCTATGAACTAGAAGGTCACAGTTCAATTCCATTCAGGGCACATGCCCAGGTTGTAGGCTCATTCCTCAGTAGAGAGTGTGCAGGAGGCAGCCAATCAATGATTCTCTCTCATCACTGATGTTTCTAACTCTCTCTCTCTCTCTCTGAAATCAACCAAAAAAACCACATTAAAAAAAAATAATAATAAAACAATTACTAGCATACTGAAGTAAAAACAATATAACCCTGCATTTTAATACTGTCCCACTAATAAGATGCAAATAAAATATACATCAGAATAAAGATGACAACCAGTTACGTTTATAAACAAGCTGACACTTTTGGTTAAAGAAACCAGTCAGCCTTAAGTTTTCAGCGCTGTCCTCTAGCCTGTTCACTCAGGAAAGTACACGAACCAAAGGAGGAAAAAACCTGGGAAACGGAACTTTATAGAAGGTCTTGTCTGCTTCCTTGTTGGACTGGTACACGTCCTGGGTATTTGTGGATTGGGATGGGATGTTGGGTGGGATCTAGGACCACCTCCTGCCCTCCCTTCCATCCCACCCTCTCCCAGCTCACAGTCTCCCAACACCATGCTTTCAGCTCACAGGCTCGGTGGGAACCCAGTGTTCTACCAGGCAGGGGTGGCAAAGTTTGCTCAGACAGAGAGAGGTGTCTGAAACAGTCATGGCATCTGAATGGGGCTGCCCAGGAAGACTTCACTGACAAAGGTGGAGGGGGATCTTTGCCCTGCGGGGATCTTTACCCTTCCACGGGCAGTTTCTGGTAGATTTCATTCTTTCATGAAAAGTGTAGCTTCCTCTTGCTCTCTATGTTTGAAATAGGTATATCCCTGGAAGGAGTTACACATTAAACTAGTAACCTAACACTGGGCTGACTTGATTAGGTCTGGGCCTCCAAGAAAAGGGGACTTTGGGGAAGGCTGGTTCTGGAACAAGAAAAGGGCATGAAGGGCAGCCCTGTGGGCATGTGGTAGATAACCCAACAAACAACAATTAACTTAGCAGCAGCGAGCTCCTCAGGGCTCACTATGATGGTCAAAATCCCATCATTAGAAGTCACTTCACAGGGGCAGAGTGGAAAACTGGTAACAGCATGGGTTTTGAAGTCATGCCAATGACGGCTCCATAAGCCAGCCCTGCCATTTACAGGCTGTCGACCCACGCACGAGTTACTGAACAACATGCATTCGTTTTCTCAATCATAAACTCTCCCCTAAAGTAACTAACCTCCATAATCCATGTTGACAAAATGAATAAATAAATGGACGAAGATACTAAAATATGCTTCTCGTGGTAGCAGTGTGAGCATTAAGTGAAACAACTTATGTTCAAACACCCCGTAAGTCTCCAGCCTTTGGACCATTAGACATCACTCTGTTGTACTTATTTCCCAATCTGAATGGCTACTTCAGTGGGGATACCTCGCATATTGACCAAAATTCTGATACGCATCCCTGACTCCTGAAACCTTATTTGTTCTATAGTGTTCTTGGAAGCAACCTACCACCTACACACACACACACACATACACACACACACTCTTACATAATTATCTCAGAAAGGAAGACTACATCTAAAGAGGTCTGGAGGAGCGGGGAGTAACTCATCAGTCACTCCTGACTCCTGAGAGGGGGACCTCTCAGTAAGGTGATGCTTTCCTCTACATGGAGTGTGTCCTACCACAAACAAGTGCTGGCTCCCAAAAATGTGCCCAATGTTTTGTGAGCATGACTCACATTGAGAGTGTAACAGAATAATCATGGAGAAACGTTCCAAGATTTGCTCATAAAATCAGTAATTTTTTTGGCATTTGTTGCCATTAACAAGTAACTTGTGACCTAATAAATGTCACTATCCATTTTCTTTAATTAAAATAATAAATATTAAGCAGTGACACAGATTGGCATTTATGCCTTCATTTCTGTGATGTGGGATTTATAACCAAGGCTTTCTTTGAGGGATTCCACAAATAAAGGTTATTAAGCTGCCACAAGATGAACACAGGCTCAGGTTAATGAAATTGGACTAGGAAGGGCAGTGATGGATGGAGCCCTCATGCACGAAGGAAAGGGGAATTCCCACCCAAAGCAAGAAGCATTCTTGGGCTGGCAAAATGTATGCTCTATTTTTCTAGGCAGTTCAACTTTAATTATATGCAGCATGAATGCAGAGGCAGCATCAATTCCACTGCCACTCCCTTGGGGGCACTTAAGTGTGGCCCCATTCCCTTGGGAGCCACTTTTCAACGCTTTATGGTGCATCTGAAGGTAGAAGGGGTTTTCACAAAAAGAACAAAGTATTCTGGCAAGTGAATCTGCTACCGGAGATGCAAAATTAATTATTGTAATGTCCTGGCCACCTACTTTGAAGACATAGTTTTATAAAAGAAGAGGTTGCACTTCACAAAAACAAAAAAAAATTAAACCAAAAACAGGAAGAGAAGCTTAACAGCATTTCCTGGAAGAATCTCTCCTTCCTAGAGGGAAGGAAACCCAAGGTTCCAAGGCATCTCCTCCCTGAATTGAGATCTAGGACAAAAATGGTCACTTGTCTGGTGGTAGGGGAGCAGCACAGTCACTCTGTCATTGCCTGAGGTTTCTATTGGCTGCCCATTGCCTTTGTCAATATGGCAGTCTCTGCACAGAGGAGCCATAGTTTTCTGGGCCAGTGGGCAACTTCACCCTAACCACGTCCATCTCTGAGGTCCCTGTGGATGGGAAGCTTTGTTCTCACTCAGCCACACTAACGATCCATGTCCCTACTCAGCCCATCCGAGAGGGGGCAGAATCACGGGGCCTGACTCTCCTCTTACTCCGTGCTCTTTCACATGGAGCCACAGAACCATTGGGGTCCCTTTCGGAGCTCCCGAGGGTCAGCAACTCACCTGGAATGGACAGTTTCCTCAGCTGTTTCCCAAACACCTCCTGACTTCAGAAATATCTAGAAGAAAAGAATTAGTCTCTACTCCTCATGTTCATGTATACTCTCAAATTCCGGGGGACACAGGTTAGTATCTCCCAAGAATGCCCTCACCACGCTCCTCTCTGGTAAAATGACATCACCAGGCTGTCTCAAGGTCCCAACCCAGCCATCATGCCATGGGTATGACATGCCTGTTTCTGCTTCTTTAAAGCATCCTCCGTCTCCAATGGGGACGCTCCAGAAGGTAGTCCTTGCTGGGCTTTCAGGGAGCAGAAGGAAAACTTCACAAATCCACTGTCCTCTAAGCCAACTCCTGACTGATCATTGGAGCCCCCACCCCCAGGCTTCTGCTAAGTTGAACTGTCTTCTGCTAAGTTGGAGAGTCAGTTCTGCTGACCCCCAGAAAGCTGGGCAGGGGTCAGAGTCCGGAAGAGTACCCAGCTCCAATTGCTGACAGCTCTCTGAAATGAATGGGATCCTTCACACCTGCGTTTCCATCTCTGGAGCAACAGGAAAACCCTCCCTCCCGATATCCTGAAACAGGAGTGAGTGCGGCACTTGTCTTTAACGTGCATACAAATTATCTGGGGATCGTGTTCACCTGCAGATGTTCATTCAGTGGTAGGTCCAGGGTGCGGCCTGAGGTTCTGCATCTCTAACAAGCTCTCTGGGGGTGCTGCTGCGGCAGGTCTGCAAACCACACTTCAGCATGTGGACTTCATTCTGTGCTCTCACTGCTTTTGAGGCCCAGTACATCTCTTCATTCTCAAACTAGCTAACACCTAACATTTATCAAGTGACTCATACGGGCAAACATTGTGCTCAGTATATCACATGCATCATACCACTGAGTTCTCTCAACAGCTATCTGAAACAGCTAGAAATCAATGTGTCCATTCTAAACACAGGGAAACCAGTCCTGAAAGGAGGCTGAACAGCCAAACTCAGGCTTTGTGATTAGCAGTTGGCATAGCCAAGATTTCAGTGCAGGGTGTGCTCCTAAACACTGCAATCAGAGGAAGGCAGGCCCTCAAATGAAGATGATAGCAAAGAAACTGAGATAAGCGGGTGGAGGGAGGGTAGAAGAAAACTCCATCAAGTGGTGCTTACATCACACTCAGATGTCCCCTGGCTGGTCGTCCCTCTGGAAAATTGCAATACTGAGCTCCCGAAATAGTCCAAGACATGTTTAAGCAAAGGTTTATATTACAAACTCTATTACTTTCCTCTTTTTTCATTTATGGCCGCCAAGTTCAAGCAACCTCATCCATGTCAGGGGGGACCCCATGAATAATAGATATGTCATTTTTAACTGTCAACAACATACCTTGTCAATGGTGTATGCAGGCTTTAAAATAACCCAGCAAACCATTCTTCTGACATCATTTTAATACCAGACTTTACAACAAAACTCAAACTGATCTGGAAAAAAAAAAGTGCATTAAACTACAGAATTATGCTTCCTAACCTGTTTTTGTCTGTATTTAATATTTCACCAGGTTCTGCTTCTCCCTTCTCCACTCTGATAACAATAGTCTGCTATGGAGACAAGACGATTAAAATACTTGAGCATTTTTCTGCAGTGAAATAGGCTTTTAGTTAAACAGGCTCTTTCCCTGTGACAGTTAGCTTATGGAGTCAGAGAGGGACCACTGACATTCATTCCTGCTTGTAAGTGACATAAGATGATTATGAAAAACTGTATTCTGGCAACAAGGTCCTGGATGGTCACAGGTTTTGACTGCTATGGGTTGGGACAAGGTGATGTGAATTTCCCATGAATTTCCTGTGATGAAAGGGCATTTATCCTAAGATTAAATCTTGTCACAGATGTGCGTGCCTGCACACAAAGTAAATCTTTAGGCCTGTTTGTCAGGTGAAACAAGAATGTCATATCACTGGAGAAACAAATAAATCAGTGGACACCCCACAGTCCATCAACAAGGGACTCAGCTGATGCCAGGCACACTGTGGCTGCTTAACCAACATTAAAATTTAATTAATAAGCAATTAACATGGAAATGGACTATTCTTGATTATCTTCTTTGGAAATGTTTTTATTTTGGAAATTTGCAAACAGATACAAAAGTGAAGATAGCATATGACCTCCATATACACATCAGGTTCAATAGTTTCCTGACTTAGGGAAATGTTCATTTATACACCACTCACCTCCTCCCTGCTTTATGATTTTTGTGAAATAAATCTTGGACATCGTACATTCTAAGAGTTAATCTCAATTATCTTCTAAATATTGCTCAAATATAGTCTCTCACTTCCATCATTACTACACTGTCTTTATTGAAACACTTATCTATTGTGGGAGGTTGAATAGTAGTGCCCAAAATATGTCCTAGTCCTAATCCCTAAAACCTATGAATGTGACCTTATTTTGGAAAAAGGGTCTTTGCAGATGGGATTAGGTTAAGGGTCTCAAGATGATGTCATCTTGGATTTAGGATGGGCTTCAAGTCCAATGCCAGGTGTCCTTAACCAGAGAAAGGCGGGGGAGAGTGCAGACGCATGGGGACAAGGCCATATGAAGCACAGGCAGAGGCTGGTAGGATGCTACCCCAACCAACAGCTGGTGGGATACTACCCCAACCAAACAGCACCTAATGCCACCAGAATCTAGAACAAGTGAAGGGTTCTCTCCCAGAACCTCCAGAGAGAACATGGCCCTGTGGACACCTTGATTTTGGAGTTCTGGCCTGCAGAACTGTTGTTTGAAGGTACCAAGTGTGTGGTAATCTGTTACAGCCGCCACAGGAAGGAAATAAACCAGCTCTGGACAGTTATCAGTGTCTTCTACCAATCAGAGCTCCCGCCGCTGCCAATTGCCCTGAAGATGAATAATGTAAGTCTGCCCAGGAAGTTCCCGCAGTGAAACTCTTTCTTCTGTGGCTCCCCAAGGCAGTGGCTCCCCATATCCATCAAGCTTTCTCAGATGGCTTGGTCTGTGCCTACTTTTCTGGCCACATTTCTCATCTCTCCCCACCACTCCTCACACTTGTGGCCTCCATGCTCCCTGGGCCAGCCAGTTTTCTACACCAGCTCATGCTTGGCCTGCCTCTGACCCTTTGCACATGAGGCAGTGATCTGTATTAATGTTCCTTTCCCCCTGAGGAAGAGGTAAAGCGTGCGATCCATACTTCCTCATGGCGTGGTGCTTACTTTTCTCTCTCCTAAAACACTCTAACTCTGCACATTGGAATCCTGCCTACCCAAGATCTGTTCCCTGAAACCTTTCACTTGTGCCTTTCTTTTTCAGACCCTCTCTCTTCCAATGGCCACAGTGTTTTCCTTCTTCTCCCTCCAGGTACACACACTTTCCCTATCCTGTGAAAATCATTTGTGCTTTAATTTCTTTTGCTGAAGAGAATAACTCTGATCTATTCATGTCTGTACCCAACGCAACATCTGACACTGGGCAGTTACTCCATAAACACTATGGAACACGTAAATAAATGAAACATGATGTGTTACCTATTTAAGACACTCATTATTTTTTAAGACTTCTCCCACATCAACAGGATAATTAACGTTCAGTCTAGTCAGTCGGTATAAGTGTTCAGGGCTCTTGGGGTGCCCTTTGTACGTGAGCACAGCTGTCCCCGAAGCGCCACCCCAGCCCACTCTTAGCCACAGAAAATAATGACAGCTAACACACAGTGAGTGTTTATTGGGTTCCAGGCATTGTTCCAAGTACTTTACAGGCTTTTGCTCACTTAACTCTTGCAACCACCTTGAAGTAGACAGTTACTTATAACCTCCATTGAACAGAGGAGCAAACCTTTGTACAGAAAAGCTAAGTTTCCTTTACACGGCATATACCTAAGAAGCATTAAGACTCAAAACCAGAAAGTCTGGCTCCAAAACCCATGACGTTACACTCGTTTTCCACAGAAAAGGGAGTGGCAATGTTCTTAAGGCCAAGATCTTGCCACCCCTGTTAGCTGCCACCTTGGGCATTACCAATCTCTTTGAGTCTCAGGTTTTCTCATCTCTAAACTGAGACACCAGTAGTTCCTCCCCTACAGGTCACTGTGCAGATAAATGGCCACCTCACAGTGTCTAGGATGTAGTAGGCACACAAAAATGATGGCTATGTGTATTGATCACAAATCTTTCTGTGATCAATTTAAATCAACAAAGGGGGAAGGAAGAATTCGTTGGTTCCTGTAATAGAAAGTGTAGGACAGAGGAGCCTTCGGGCACAGCTGAATTTGGGGCTCAAACAATTTCATTAACACTGAACTGTCCATTTCTCTCCATTTCTCAGCTCTTCTGTTCTCTGAGTTGGTTCATCCTGTAGCTAACTTTTTCCACATGGTGACTGCTAGAAATTCCAGGCTTCCACCAACAGCTTGTTGATTGCAGGGAGACAGAGCGTCTCTTTTCCAATAATTGTGGCAAAAAGTACCAACCTGAGTCTTGTTTGTTTGTCTTGGGCCACTGGCCCTTCCTTGAACCAGTATCTGTGGTGAAGGGAATGGGCATTTGGATTTGTGGATCAGCTAATCCCTGGAGCCAGGAAGCCGGGGGTGGAGGGCAACCAAATGACAGTAGAGGTGGGCAGCTAGCTAAAGTAAAAATTAGGCATTGTTACGAGGGGAAGGAAGAATGGGTTCTGGGCAGGCAGAAACAACAGATGTCCATTCACTATGAATATTTTCAATGTTCTCATGTTCTAACCAGCTGGGGTTCCCTGGCCTGTTGCCCACCAATAATGGGTTCCTCTAGCCTGTGTCCACTGCCAGTCTGTCTCACAGCCTTCTCCAAGCCCTAGGAGTGCATGGGCCCACACCTCCTCCCAGCTACTGCAAAGCTCAAATTAGTCACTCCCGGGGCCCCTTCCGAGGCATATCAGAGACCAGCTGTGCAAGGACCTGTCACCTTCTTGTCAGCGAAAGTTTTCTGTCCAAAGAACTTTCGTCATCGCTCCTTTCTCAAGTAGCTGGATGTCACTTGAAGAGACAGCTGAAGTCACTCACAATGGCTGGTCTCAAATCAGCGCTCACTGGCCTTGTCAGTGAAAGCCTCACCCCGCAGCGAAAACTGTCACTGATCATGTTTAGATATGTACGCGGAGGCATTAGATTAGAAGAGAGAATACACAAGATAGGACTTTAAAATAGAGGCCAAGTTGCAAGGGAAATCTTAATAGGAAGAACTGAAGGCTTACAGTTAGAGGTAGTGGGTTGTGGGGGCATCTTTTTCCAAAACCCAATTTATACTTCCCATCAAAACCAGCAAGCGCATGCACACACACTGGCATACACACACACACACACACACACACACACTAACCTACCTCACACAGAGAGCGTATGCACTTTAAAAACCTTGTCAGGACATCATTGGCAACTGCTAGTTTTCACCTTCATGGCTAAATGTCAGAAAACAAATATTCACTCAAAAAACCTCAATTACCTGTTTGGGGGGGGGGGAGGAGAAAGAATCCACATATTCAACCAACTGCATTTGTTGCCTTTTTCTGCATATGCTTTTTTTTAAGGGCAGGTGTCTCAGCCTCAGCGCTGCTAATGTCTGGTCTGGATAATTCTTTGTTTGGGTGGGAGTGGGGGTGTCTTGTGCTCTGTGGGATGTTCAACATTCCTGGTCTCTACCCACTAGATGCCAGGAGCACACCCCCAGTCATTGCCAAATGTCCCCTGAGGGCAATAGCACCCCTGGTTGAGAACCACTAATTTAAGGAC
>PVJC01037135.1:5856-17454 GCA_004026665.1 Murina feae | reverse complement strand
CCAGGTCCTCTGCATAAGGAGCAGGTTTCAGATCACATCTCGGAAATCCCCAAGAAAGTTTCAAGCCTACCATCAGTGAACACTATCCAGGCTTGCTTTGCATATTTTAAAATTTGGGGCCATGTGTGTTGGAGTCTACATATCTTTCTGCAATTCTTATTTCTGAGGTTTTCCTGCCCTGGACTACACTTACTCATCTAATCTAATAAAAGAGTAATATGCAAATTAACCATCACTCCAAGATACCTAGGCCATTCCCACCAGCCAAGTCACGCCCACCAGCCAATCAGAGCAGCTGTATGCAAATTAACCCAGCCAAGATGGCAGCTGGCAGCCATGGAGCTAGAGCAAACGGGAGGCTTCTATTGCACCAGAGATGGAGTTGAAACTGCCTGCCTAGGCCAGCCGGGCATCTGCTCAAGGCAACAGTGTTTCAATTATAGAAGCCACAGAGCTGAAGCAAACAGGAGGCTTCATTGTCTGACTAGGCCTCTGTTCAAGGCAACAAAGTTTCAATTATAGAAGATAAGTAAACCCCAGAAACCTGATTCCAGCCAGCCTCACTGAGACATTGGGTGAATGGGAGCTGTGGGCAGCCTGAAAATGGCCCTCAACCCCTCACCCAGGCTGGCCAGGCACACCAGCAGGTGGACATCCCCCGAGGGGTTCCAGACTGCGCGAGGGCACAGGCTGGGCTGAGGGACTCCCTCGAGTGCAAAAATTTTTGTGCACCGGGCCCCTAGTCCTATATAATAAAAGGATAATATGCAAATTGACCAAACGGCAGAATGACAGGTCAGTATGACACCCACTGACTACCAGAGACAAACGCTCAACACAGGAGCTTCCCCCCTGGTGGTCAGTGCACTCCCACAGGGGGAGCACTGCTCAGTCAGAAGCCCTGAGCCAGGCTTATGGCTGGCGAGCGCAGCAGTGGTGGCGGGATCCTCTCCCACTTCCACAGCAGTGCTGAGGATGTCCAACTGCCAGCTTAGGCCCTGCAGAGAGTGGGCCTAAGCCAGTAGTAGAATATCCCCCAAGGGCTCACAGACTGTGAGAGGGCGCAGGCCAGACTGAGAGACACCCCCCCGCAAGTGCACGAATTTTGTGCACTGAGCCTCTAGTGTCCAATAAACACCCCAGTGGACTGATCTATCCCTGCTGGTGGACATTAGGAAGCGCTACCTTTGCCTGATTACAAACACTGCTGCAAGTAACACTGGGTTCTGGTCTCTTTGTGTTTCCCTTGGGTGTTCATGGGAGAGTGAAACAGGCAGGTGATGCATTATGTGTACCTTTACCTGTCCCAGGTATGCTGTATGTGGCCCAGATGCTGTGTCCAAAGAGGCTAACTAAATAACACTGCACCTGTATAGGCACCCAAATAGCAAAGGTGTTATCAGACGCCCTCTGAGTTGAAGAGAGAAGGCGGTCCTAGTCAATCTCATAGGAAGGAATTCAAATGAGTGACTCCAGACAATTGCATTGGAGTAAAGCCAATTTCTTAAAGAAGTACAGCAAGAACATTTAGTAAAGAAGCAAGGCAAGCAAATCTATTACACCGCATGCGACCTGGAGCACAGATGGGCTTCTCAGCTAGCCCGAGAAGCCAGGGCAGTGGGGGTTCAAGGGGTTTTATACCCTTCAGTCCATAGGTTTAAATTTTTTTAACAAATTCCTTTGCCAAATATCTTGGCTCAGATTAACCCTCAAGGTTTCCCTTTTACTTTGTTATGGCTTTCCCAGAATTCATGAGAAGCATCTGGAATTTTATCTTGACAAGCCCCAAGACCGCTGGCTTCTCTGTTTAAAAGAGTGAGATGACAACTCCCTCTTCTTTCCCTCCCAAACGCCCCCCAACCCCGCCACCAATGAGTGAGTTCCTGTGGCTCCACAATCTCACCCGCATTTGATGATGCCAGCGTTCTGGATTGTGGCTGTTCCACCACGTGTGTGGTGCTGTCTCGTTGTTGTTTTAATTTGCAGTTCCCTGGTGGCGTATGACGCAGAGCATCTTTTCTTGTGTTTACCTACCATCTGCGTATCTGGTTTGGTGATATCTGTTTAGACCTTTGGCCCATTTTAAAATCAGATTGCTTACTCTTTCACCAGTACCGACTGTCTTGCTTACCATCGCTTCATAGTAAGTTCTCCAACATTCTCGGTCGCTATTGCACATGTCACGTGTTTGGTAGCCTCCCACAGTTCTTGGGTATCCTGGTCTGTTTGTTTCTTTTGTTTCCAGTCTCCCCATCTTTGCTCTTCATTTTAGGAAGTTTCCGTTGTCACACCCTGAATGAAGCCCGGGGTCTCTTTCCTCAGCCGTATCCAGTTTGAACAAGGAGCTCCTTAAGCTTTGTGTCTGTTGCAGTGTTTTTTTGTTTTTTTGTTTTTCAGCATTTCTTTTTTATTATTTCTCAAGATTCCCATCTCTCCACTTATATGATCCTTATCTAATTCTGATGCTTGTTCAGTCTCTTCAAATTGTTTTGTGCCCTTTAACTCTGCCTTGTAAATTTTTTTTTGGGGGGGGGAGAGAGAGAGAGAGAGAGAGAGAGAGAGAGAGAGAGAGAGAGAGAGAGAAACATCGATGCGAGAGAGAAGCATAGATTGGTTGACCAGGGACCAAACCCAAAACCTAGGCATGGGCCCAGACTAGTAATGGAACCTGCCACCTTTGGGTGCACAGGATGGATGCTCCAACCAACTGAGCCACCCTGGCCAGGGCTGCCGTGCAATCCTTCTTGAAAGGCAGATGTGATGTGCTGGGTGAAAGGGACTGCGGTAAACAGGCCTTTACAATGAAGAAGTGAAGAGTCGGGGCGAGGCTGTGCTGTGGTCCTGCCCCTGGTGAGCCGGAGCCTGAACTTCTCTGTCCTCCCCCTGAGGTGGGACAGGATGGCTAGAGTAGCCTGGAGTTCTCTCTGTCCATTACCCCACATGGAAAGCTAAAGGGGGCTGAAGCCCGGCCAGCATGGCTCAGTGGTTGAGTGTCAACCTATGAGCCAGGAGGTCATGGTTTGATTCCTGATCAGGGCATATGCCTGGGATGTGGGTTTGATCCCCAGTGTGGGGTGTGCAGGGGGAAGCTAATCAATGATTCTCATCATTTATGTTTCTATCTCTCTCTCCCTCTCCCTTACTCTCTCTGAAATCAATGAAAACATATTTAAAACAAAGGAAACTATTTTAAAAATAATCCTACATAATAAAAGGCTAATATGCAAATTGACCCAACGACAGAATGACCAGTTGCTATGATATGCACTGACCACCAGGGGGCAGATGCTCAACATAGGAGCTGCCCCCTGGCGGTCCGCGCACTCCCACAGGGGGAGCACCACGCAGCCAGAAGCCAGGCTCACAGCTGGTGAATGCAGCAGAGGTGGCAGGAGCCTCTCGCGCCTCCGGGCAGTCGGACATCCCCCAAGAGCTTCTGGACTGTGAGAGGCCGAGCTGAGGGAACCCCCCCTTCCCCCTCCAAGTGCACGAATTTCATGCACCGGTCCTCTAGTAATAATAATAAAAAGAGAGACTGATAACTTCTAAGCTCCTCACTGGAAGCCAAGTGTATCTCTTGATAACATTTTCCTGAGTTGGCACCCTGCCATGTCTTCCTCTGTTGTTGGATTTTAATGTAACGCTGAAGAGGGGAAGCAAGCCCAGACACCCAGGAGCTATTCTCCTGCCGAACCCGAACGCTTTCACAGGACAGCAACATCAGACTCACCATCTGTGACCACAATGGAGGGACAAAAACAAGACCATTCCAAACACATGACTGACAGACAAAGGTGGGCATTGTCCAGACCACAAAAGTGACCTAATGTTCCTCTGTCCTGGCTAGTGTGAGTGACAGGCTCCTGGACCCCCGTGCTAGCCTGCGCCTCTACAGATAAAGTCACAAAGACCATAGAAACAACCCTCTTCTTTTTTTATAAAAATAATGTTTTATTGATTTCAGAGAGGAAGGGAGAGGGAGAGAGAGATAGAAACATCTATGATGAGAATCACTGATTGGCTGCCTCCTGCACGCCCCCTACTGGGGATGGAGCTCGCAACCTGGGCATGTGCCCTTGACCAGAATCAAACCCGGGACGCTTCTGTCTGCAGGCCAGCGCTCCATCCACTGAGCCAAACCAGCTAGGGCTCCCCACTGCTTCTAACAGTACCCAAGCCAGCGCAAAGCCCTCTCCTTAAACCTTTCTCCAAATCACCTCTCGCTGGCAGGCCTCAGTCCCCCAGGGTCTCTCCCGCTGGGTGGGTGAGTGACAGGCGTCGCTGAGCGCTGTGTCTATCAGAACATTTCCCCTTTGGCAGCAGGGAACTCCCACCTCAGCAGGACTCGAATTCCCCGAGGACTGTCTGCATGCAAAAAGCAGAAAATCACTTCTCTAAATCCCATCTCCCAGTTTTCCTTCAGATCATCCAGAGACCGTGAACAGCTTCAGCGATGAAGAATCTGGCTGCCCTTTCCCCGAGGAAGGCCTCATGCCGAGGACATTCTGGACCAAAGGAGGAGCGAAGGTTCTTCTGACGATGCTAAGGACGCCTTCTATGGTGCAGACCTGGGAGACTTCTGAAGAGACATCTCAAATGCTTACAAGCTCATCCTCGGGGCACTCCCTTTCTGCAGTCAAGTGCAATGACAGAGGAACCACAGTGCAGCTCCAGCTGGCACCGAGACAGGATCCGACTGTGCCAGCGAGACTGGCCTACATCGGTGCCTCCAGGGAGGATTCCCTAGGCCAGCTGTTCTCAACCTGTGGGTTGTGACTCCTTTGGGGGTCACACGACCCTTTCACAGGGGTCGCCTAAATACATCCTGCATATCAGATATTTACATTATGATTCATAACAGTAGCAACATTACAGTTATGAAGTAGCAACGAAAATAACTTTATGGTTGGGGGTCACCACAACATAGGAACTGTATTAAAGGGTCACGGCATTAGGAAGGTTGAGAACCACTGCTCTAGGCAGATCTGTGTAGGTGAGTGTCTGTCAGGGATTACACCCACTGCCAGGAGCACAGGCCAGATCCTGACTTGAGATAGGAAAGTAGAATTGAAAGCTGCCAGGCACACCCAAAGGCAGAGCCAGATTTGCATATTGCAGCTGCCTATTCCCCGAAGCTGTCTGTCACCGCATTGCGAAATTTGGTGCCACCCTCCAAACCAGCAGGCTAACAGGGAAGGAGGTCTTCCTGGGGACACCCCCTGGAGGGACAGCATAGTCTACACGACCCTTTCCGGGCCTGCCTGTCATTGCAAGACTGCGTGAGTAAAGCTGACAGCTTTGAGAACTCTGTCTACCTGCGTGGATAGGCCCCCTGGTGGGGAGTCTGCGGAGCGGTGGCCTGTGGCCCTCACTACAGCTGTAGCTCCCGCTGCCCCCATGACTGCGGGAACCCAAAATCTGCCAAAGACACCTTGGTATCTGGCTTAGGTGGGCTTGCAACAGATTGGGGGAGGGGGCTGTGTGGGCTGCATTCAAAGGCATCGCAGACTATAGGTTTAATCACCTTCCGTAGAACTGGGCCCCAAAGGACGCAGCCCGTTGTCTAGGCCGGGGCAGGGGGATGCCCTGTAGGTCCAGAATGTCAACAGCTGAGGTTTATTGAGAGCTTCCCCCAGCTGCCCAAACACTCTTGGTTGCTGGCACCCTTAATGTCTCAGTCACTTTTCATGGCGCTTCCAAGGCCAAAAGAAATATCCAACGGTTCTATTTAGGAACTACCTCAGGTCTAAATAACTTGTAAGTATGTACACGTCAATAACTTACTAGTCGCTTAGAAAGTAGAATTCACATCCTTAGGAAGAAGAAATAGTGCTTTTACATCATTCTTTTAATAATCACCAGTACTTACTCATCGGGGCCGTGAGCCCTGACCAGCCTCTCACACCTCAACATCCACCCGCAGGCTGAAAGCCAATTCCAGCATGTCAGCAGGGGCTGAATCGTCTGGGAATGGCTAATAGGCATTTCCTCAAACCTGAAGAGGATGATTGCTTGGCTGCCAGACAGCTAAGGGCATCTCAATCTACATGTTATTGCCCCCTGTTGGCCAAACACCTGAGCAGCTGTAGGCAATTCCCCATTCTAACAATGGATTCTGTACCTAACCCTACCCTTTGTAGTGTATATCTCCACCTTGCCTTGCGACAAAATTTGTGTTAATAAATAGCGGAGAACTTGGTTTTCTTTAGCCAAGCTCCTCTGGCCCCCAAATGCCTTTCGAAATTACATTTCGTCTCCGGACTCTTATTTAATTTACGCACAGCACCTTCTCCAGGTTTCTGAACCCTTCTAGATGCCGATCAAGAACCACTGTCACCCGCACACCCCAGCATCATTCCCTGTTCTTTGGTGATTTTCAGTTTTTATCCTCAAAACTACAGGAAATCCAGTGTCTCAAAGGTATGAAGGGAAAGACACGTGGAGTGACCTATGTTGAAACCGGGAACCACCTGGACCTCTAAACTTGCTCAGAAACGTATGAGACCACTGCTTCCCTCTAAAATGTAGAAAATAGAGACTATCCCCTGCGCCTTGTGAGTGTCCTACAGGCGGGGACCTCGGAGCCACCTGCTCAGGGGGTTCACGCTTGCCTTTCTCTCACAGATGCACTTTTCAGAGAAGGAACCTTAGGCTCCCGCAGCCAGACCCCTGGCCCGCAGTCACGAGCCTGGCTCCAGCGCCCCCTAGAGGCTGAGAGAACGAAGCGTGGAGGGGGCCGCGGCGCATGAGGAATGGTGTGGCCCCAGCCGAGGAACTGTTGGGGTGCAGTTGGGGACTCCATGACCCTGCTGTGGCCCCCCTGCCAGTCCTCACCCAGGCGTTTAGAGACTTCAGAGTGGGTCTCAGTCGCCTCTCCCATAAGGGGGAGAAAGTGGCCCCTCAGGCTGTAGGGGGTCTGAATCTCTCGTGGGCATTGAGGCTGAAGCCCGTAGAGGGCAGTGGCTCGGACAACCAAACCGCTGGCCCTCACTGGGCCTAGGGCGACCCTGACGCGGCTTAGCAGTGGACCCTGTCCCCCAGGAGCCTCTCGGGGAGCTGTGGGCAGAAATGCCCCAACAGACGAACGAAGGATGGGGCGGGAGGCATGCTGATGGAGACTACCGGAGCGGGCAGTGGGACCTGCGTCTCTGGAGTCTGTCTCATCCTCTAGCCGGGGGTCTCCGCCGGGGTCCCTCCTTTCTCCTGGGCGGTGGCAGTTGGCCTGGCAAAACCGGCGGCTTCCGGGAGGGGCGGGACTCCCCGGAGGGGCCAGTCTGGTGGGCGGGGCCTGAGGGCCAACCTGGTGGGCGGGACCAACCTGGTGGGCGGGGCCCTAAGGGTCAGTCTGGTGGGCGGGGCCTGAGGCCAATCTGGTGGGCGGGACCAACCTGGTGGGCGGGGCCTAAGGGTCAGCCTGGTGGGCGGGGCCTGGGGGACCTTCCCCACCTCGGGGAAGGCAAGGCTCTGACCACCGAACCCCAGAAGCTGGGTCAGCCACTCACACCCTGGGAGCTCTACACTCCCCCGCGGCCTGAGACTTCCGGTCAGGACAATACAAAATGTCTTTATTGTCCATTTTGTAGAAAAAGTCGTGCCTCTTGCTGGGCCACGGGATTAGGTTGTGCAAAGCGTATAACAGGCTCCACCCAGGCCTGTAGCTGAGAGCTGGGGTCGGACAGGGGAGGAGGGGAGCGGCGAGGGGACCCCGGCCCTGCTCTGGGGCTGGGGCACGTGCTGGGGGGCGGCCGGCCTGGGGAGTGGGTCATGGAGAGCAGTCCTCAAGGGTGGGGTCGACTGTCCCACCACCCTAGGAGGAGGCTGAGGAGCCGAGCCCAAGCTCAAGTGGTCCCGGTTCTGGGCGGGGCTGGAGTCCTTCGAAGATAGCGCCGGGATCAGAGCCCCTCACTGCTCCTCGGGCCCGTCGCCTCCCTGCGCCTGCTCGTAGGGGCAGGGCCGGCGGCAGAAGCCGGCTGGCTCGGGGCCGGGCCCCGCGGGCAGCGGCTCCTCCTCCGCGCCGTCCGCCCGGCCGCCGCCGCCGCCGCCGCCGCCGCCGCCGCCGCCGCCGCCGCCGCCGCCGCCGCCGCCGCGCTCGCCCTCCGCGTCGCTCTCGTCGGAATTGTCCTCCTCCAGGTAGCGGTAGCCGCGCACCTTGTGCTGGGGCCGCGGGATGCGGGGCTGGCGCGGGGCCACGCCGCGCCGCAGCTTCTGCTCCATCGCCACGTAGGAGAGCGCGGCCACCGCCAGCGTCAGCAGCAGCACCGCCAGCTTCGCCTGGGGGTCGTGGGGGGTCCGGGGTGGGGGTCCGGGGTGAGGCCCAGGCCCCGCCTCCCCTGCCCGGCCCCTCGCCGGACAGGCCCGTGCCCACCGCCTCCCTCCTGCCAGCAAGACTCACACCCGGTCCTGCCCTTCCCAGGCCTGGCCCCCCTTACCAGGGCTTACGTCCCTCGGTCCCTCACACACGGGGACCACAAGGGACGCTTCTCGGACGGCTTGGACTGTAAGCACAGTCAGAAAGAATTCCGCATCATAACTCAGGACCTACACACTCGCATACATGCTCCCTGCTACTTGTTACACTGTATCGTGTTTTAAAATACTGGTGACAACCCTGGCCGGTGTGCTCAGTGGCCAGAGCATCCGCCTGCGGACTGAAGGGTTCGATTCCGGTCAAGGGCATGGACCCTGGTTGCGGGCACATCCTCAGTAGGGGGTGTGCAGGAGGCAGCTGATGGATGTTTCTCTCTCATCCATGTTTCTAACTCTCAATCCCGCTCCCTTCCTCTCTGTAAAAAGTCAATAAAATATATTAAAATAAATAAATAAAATAAAATACTGGTGAGGAAGGACCTGCTAAGCCGACCCCCAGGTGAGTGGCTGCAGAGCACGAGGACCCTGCTCCCCAACACCCTCAGCATCCCTCTCAGAGCCCGACACCTCAACCACACACAAGGCGGCTGGGATGCCCCACAGGCAAAGAGCAAACTGTGAACCCCTCTGAGAGGGGTAAACTGAGGCCCTCAGGAGGCGAGGCAGCAGGCGAAGGCTGGGTTTGGGGCCAACCCTTGGTGAGCGGTGCCCTTCCGGGGCTATGAGGCCAGGGTGGGCACTCAGAAGCTGGACGATGGTGGGGTGTCTAATGCCCCACTCAGCCTCACCTTCATGGGCAGGCTGGAGCCCAGGTACACAACGAAGATGGCCACTGCCTGCCACCAGTGGTAGATGGTGAAGATGAAGTCTTGCCTCTCCTTGTCCTCGTACAGGATCCCCAGCAGTGCTGTGGCAGACAGGGCAGGGCAGGGATGGGAGTAGTGTCCCCCAGGGCCCAGGGCCCTGATCTCCCACTAGTGACCCTCCTGGGCTGTGCGGGGTCACAGCCCCAGGCCTGGGAAAGCCTCGGGAGCTGTAGGCCGGTCCTGGCCTGCCCCCTAGTGGATAGGCTGGTTACTACACTGCCCGGCCCGCCGAGAGAAGAGATGAGGTGGGGTGCAGGTGGGCCTCGCTCTGGGGCATGGCATCGGGGACTTGAAAAGTGGAAACGTCTGTGCGCAATCACATCCTGTCCCCTTTCGGACCCCGGCCATTCAGAGCCAGGCCTGCCAGGACTGTTCCTCCTCCTCACCCCTGCTCAGGGAAGGCAACCTGCTTGCAGCAATAAGCTTTCTACAAATGAAACCTGAAGCTGGGGGACTCGAACCTATTTCCCTAAGAATCCTCCCTCGGGTGGGCAGGAGAACCGGGCAGGGAGTCAGGGACTCGGATTCTATGCTCAGGCCAGTGAAGTGACAGAGTTGGTACAGAATCGCGGATCCAAATGCTGGCTCTACGGGTGACCTAGAGAAGTCAGCGCCCAGGCCCACTTTCCCAGCTGGAAAATGAGACAAGGCACCTGTGTTACACCGGGAGGCTTCTCTGCGAGAAAGCTCACACAGCACCTGGCAAATGGTGCCCTCGCCTGCCCGTAAGCCCTGCGGGGTGACTGTACCCCATGGGGCTGCTGTGAAGGGACGTGGAGTCCCAGGGTCCACAAAGAGGGGACAGGGAGCAGAGCTGGGAAGAAGAGGATGTTGGGATCAGGCCCAAGTGCAGCCAGAACATGGGTCCGAGGTACCCAGGCTGGATGCTGCCCAGAGCTGGCTGCCCTGAGTAAAACAGCCAAGAGAGTGTAGTCCAGGGCGTGGGGCTCCACCCCCTGACTCTGATGGTAAGTGCCGGGGTCACCTGAGCAGCCGGCCCACCTGCCCCATGCGTGACCTCCACAATGCCACACCCCCAGGGCGGTGCTCAGAACGGTTAACAGCATGGCCCATCGGAACTGATGCCCATGTGGAGGGCCCCCATGGCTGAGCTGTGTGTGCCCACTGCATGTCCCTGGCATATGCCCACCTGAGGGCAGAGATCATCACAAATGGAACTCTGCCCACTGCCTCCTTTCTACAAACAGGGCCCCAGCCATCCCAGTGCCCATGGCTATACTCACTGGAGAGTCCAGTCTTGTTGAGGCCACTGCCCACACCCCAGAGGATGGCTGCTACATAGAGGATCCAGATGTGTTGCAGGACCCCAGGTTTGGGGGCCCAGAAAAAGAGGCTGATGATGAGCAGCAGGTGCAGTCCGGCCCCAGACAGCAGGGGCACCTGGCGTGGCAGCCATAGCCCCAGCAGGCCCAGGACTGAGGAGGCTGAGGCGCCCAGGCCATAAGCCACAAGGAGGTAGGCCAGACGTTCCAGCCCCACGGAACACACGCCATAACCCTATGGGGGGGAGCAGAGGGGGTGAACGTGTGAGGCCAGCTGGCCAAGGCTCTCACCCTCCCCACATGAGGTGTCCACCCTGCCCTCTCTGGGCCACCTTGAGGCTAACTCCCTCCAAGGGCCAAGGCTCAAGGCTCTTAGGAAGGTTGTGGGGGTGTGGGGGTGGTGGGCAGCAGAGAAAATGCTTGGACCTTGTTCCTAAGCACCAAGGCTGCACCCCACAAGGAACCAAATAGCTATGGGTGTTATCCTGTCTCAATCATGCAACCCCTCCGGGAGCGAAGGTCATTACTAACTCACTTCACAGAGGAGGAGACAGGCTCAGCAGGTTAAACTAATGTGTCCAAGACGGAGAGGAAGTAACGGAAGGGAAGAGGCAGGGGAATATTTGGGACATACGTGTACATACTTAGACCTACATTCAAAACTTAGTCGCTGTTTAGCTGAGGTTCAAACTGAACCACACAATCTACGCGGGCGGGACCTACCAGCGCGAGGCCCGTGCAGGCAAAGAGCACTTCGAAGCCGCTGTAGATGAAGAAGGGCACGAGGTGGCGCAAGCGGAAGTCGCGCACGTGCTTGAAGGGCAGCTGGAAGATGTTGCCCCAGCCCACACTGCGCAGGTCGATCTCCTCCGTGGGCCTGTACGCGGCCCCGCACAAGCCCAGCACCTGCGGATCGGCCGTGAGGGGGCGGGCAGCCAGGCACCAGCCCGCCCCTAGACAGACGCCCCGCCTCTCCGCGCAAGGCCCCGCCCCTAGACAGACGCCCCGCCTCTCAGCGCAAGGCCCCGCCCCTAGACAGACGCCCCGCCTCTCCGCGCAAGGCCCCGCCCCTAGACAGACGC
>PVJC01037134.1:0-17357 GCA_004026665.1 Murina feae | reverse complement strand
CTTGCATTTTTGACATTCTGGCCATTCTTTTTATTTTCATCGGCTTTTAGAGAGAGAGGAAGGTAGAGGGAGAGAGAGAGAGAGAAACATCTATGTGAGAGTGGAACAATGGATCAATTGTCCCCTGCATGCCCCCCACTGGGGATCAAGCCTCCAACCTGGGCATGTGCCCTGACCAGGAAACAAACTGGGGACTTTGGGTGCTCTGGATGATACCCCACCAACTGAGCCACAATGTCCAGGGCCTAGCCATTCTTTTAAAAATCTATAATAATACAAGTAAAATGTAGACCATTGTTTTTAAATTTATATTTCTTTGATTACTGATGATATTACACATTTCTATGTGGTTTTTTATTGATATTCCTTCATTTGTGAATATCTTGTTTATCTCCTTTACTCAGATTTCTATTGGGATATATATATATATATATATATATATATATATATATATATACACACTTATTTATGGTAGAATTTGATATATCTTTAATTAGTAAGGATACTAACCCCATTGAATATCACAGATATTAGAAATATATTTTCTGACTTATTTTAACTTTATTTTTGACATTTAGAATAAGTTTTAAATTTTATCACAAAACTTTGTTTTGGTGCCATTTTTGAAAGGAATCTCTCATCAAGTTTTATAAAAATATTTACATATGTTTTTGTTAGCACTATTACATTAAACTGTTTAATCTATGTGGGATTTATATTGGTGTAAATTGTATTTTTTTCCTAAATGACTAATCCCTAGATTCTTTATTCTAATAGTCCTGGCTTTCTTGCTTAATCTGAAAGTCTACCCTTATTATATGTAATTTTTTTATGTACTTGGGTCTGCTTCTGAATTTTCCAGCATATTTAATTACTATGTTTCTTCTGGAGTCAGTTTTGATTATCAGAATTTTAATTTATTTTAATAATTGGAAAGGCAAATGCTTTCTCACTGGCCATCCCCCAAGCCCCCTGATCCCTCAGACATTTTTCTGATTATTCTCACATCACAGTCTACAAATAAACTTTAGTCAAATTTGAAAAGTAGTATTAGAATTTTGACTTGCATTACGTTAAATTCGTAGTGTGACTGTTAGTATTAATATCTTGAAATAGCACGTCTTTCCATTGTGAAACATGGTATGTTTTCTACAATTATTCAGACTTTTGTAGTCCTGAGTAGTGTTTTATGATTCTTCTTACGTAGATTTTAGTCACATTTTTGTAAGTTCATTTCTAGGCATTCCATTTTCATGGCTGGTAGGAGAGACATTTCCTAAGTGGTTACAGACCCATTATTGATTTCTGTAAACTAGTTTTATAACTCATAGCAGCCTCTTCTTAGTTCTGATCTTTCCTCTGACTTTCCAGGTGGACGGCAATGGTGATTCTTGTCTGCAGCTTCCAGTGGTTAGTCCTGCTGTTTCATGTTATTTTTCTGTTGTAGTAGTGGATACTTCTAGAAAAAGTGTGGGGGAGGTCCAGCCCATGGGCCAGATAAGGCCCTCAAAATCATTTGGTCTGGCCCTGCCAAGGCAACCACAGGTGGGACTCAAAATTCAATAAATCCAGGAGATTTCTTTATAGCAACATAAGTTTATATTAAGTAAATTATATTAAGCGAATGATGTTATAAATATTCAAATGGCCCTTGGCAGAAAAATGGTTCCCCACCCCTGTTCTAGAACAATGCTAAATGGTCATAATGAGTGAGAATTTTGTTTTTTTTCCTGTCTTTTAATGGCAGTGTCTTCCATTGTACAGTTAGTCATGATGCTGGATGTTAGTTTGAAAAAACACACTATGCACACACACACACACAAACATACAAACATCCACATATACACACATCCATTTATCCATCATGTATTTTAATAGCTTACATTGTTGGTTTACTACGAGTGTCGTTTTTTTTTTTAAACACAGACATTACATTTTATCAGATGTCCTTTTGGGCTCTCTAGCAATGATAATGTGGTTTTCTTTCATGGCCCTAGTGAACAATTACTTCTCATTTAACGTTTGTTGAACATCTCCTATGTTTCTAGCCATCTTACTGAAAAAACAACAAACAAACACACACACACAAAACAGAGAGACAGAAACAAACTGGAAAAGCCATGTTATTTGATTTCCCAGCTTTTAGCAAATTAGCAGCCACCAAAGAGAGAGAAGGATAAGGATGGCTGGACAGAAAGACCAAAGGACCCACACAGACGTGTGTCTCTGTGGTTCACACTGTCCACTCACTGGGATCAAAGAATCTCTTACAAAACCAACCAACAAAGGAAACAATGCGTGTGCCTATCAATCAGTGTGTGTGTGTGTGTGTGTGTGTGTATGTGTTGGGTGCCATGGGGAGGTGGAAGTCAGGCCTCTAGGTTGATAAGCACAGGGCTGAAATGATGGTGCAATTGAACCAACTGTTGTACTACTCTGCTTTCCTGCAGTGGGTGTTGTTAGCTGGTTATTCTACAAAACTGGGGTGGCTACCATTTGCTATTATATTACCACCAGTGGCCCCGTGCATGGATTCGTGCACATGGAAAGGAAATTAATTAGAATAACTATCTTAATATTGCTGTTCGCCCTTTCTCAGTAATAGAGGTGTCAGAGGTACATTGTGCCAATAGTTGGTCTTCAGACATATTCTGTCAATGGTGCTGCTTTCTTTCACCTTCAGAATGTCAACAAAAACAACCAAATTCACGATGGACAATGACAGATCGAAACACAGGTGCGATTTGTACCAGCAAGAGCTTTATATGTATTGTGCATGCGTGAGTCAACATTTATTTTTAAATTGTCAGTGCATGTCATATGTACTGGTGGTTAGGTTGGTCAGATGGTCAGATGGATGTAAGGTTGGTCACTTAGCCTTTTATATATATAGATTATTACATTGGTTGGTTTGATCCACATGAAGCTGCCATTTTTATAGGTAAAATATCAGCAACGTCATATGATCCAACCCGATATTAGTAATAATGACAATTTCTTATCCTATACCAGCAACTGTGTTGGTGTATTCTGCAGGTCATACAATTTTACTTCCATGATAACTCCATAAAGTGGGAACTATCGTTCTAGTCTACAGATGAGAAAACAAGCTCAGAGAAGTCATTTAAAGTCACAGCAAATAAGTGGGAGAACCAGGAGGCAGATTCAGGTCCGTCTGATTCCAAATCGTAGGCTTCATCTTGACAACAGGACAGATTTGGGTCCTGTTGCCAAGAAAACAGGACCAACGACATTGGAAACTGGGGTGTGGTGCCATCTCTGCGTTAAGAAGCCCTCCTGGGGTTCTGGTGCACTTTAGTCTCTGAGACCCAGGCCCCCAGCTAAGGAAGGGTGATGACTGCCCACTAGTGCCCAGGACTCACTCTGCACCAGATCTGAACCTTTCCACTGGGGCCCTGCAGGCAGGCGTTTATAATCCTCTTAATTCTGATTCTCACAGAAGCTCTGTTGGAACCTGAAAGAGGGGAACGGATTGCTTGAGGCTCTGCAGGGAGCCGACCTCAGAGTCTGGGTTGGAACTCGGCTCCAGAGTTCCCTGGACACCAGGCTGGTCTGCCCTCCCTCAGCACATGGAACATCCGCGGTGTCCATTCTCTGTGAGGGCCTCCCAGGAGGGATGGATGGGGAGGAGAGGATGCTGACGCAGGTCCAGGGCTTTGGAGGAGATGAAGCAGCTCATCCCCATGATGGGGGAGGAAGAGAGGCCCGGTTTTGGTATACAAGTTCCCATAGAGAAGCTGGCCCATTCCGGATAAGGCACCCTTGTTGTCTTCCCCACAGCCAGATGCTTTCTCCAGGCACGCTGCACTTCGTCTGCAGAGCGCCCAGTGTGCGCCGGGGGCTTTGTGTGTCGAGGGTCTTACTGGGATTACCGGGAGGCAGGAAGAATGGCGACATTGTTTGCAGAGCCTCAGTGGGAAAATCGGACCCGGGTGGAGGGTTTATTTTTCTGCCACGAGGCTGACAGGGGGCTCTCTGAAAGTTCACGACTGTGGCGCTCGGTCTCCGTGTGGAAACACTCCTGGATGACACGGGCGGACTCCCGGCTAATGCTGCGCACACCGCTCTGTCACCAGGCATCCAATTCCCAGCGAACTCCGCAATATAGTGGCAGTAATGGAAAGCAAAATGATCTCTAAATAATGGTTTAAGATGGCTACTTGATAAAGGGCCCGCAATAATTATGATCAATGGAGCATGGATTCAATATATATTGCCCATTTAGATGCACCAGATTAGCTTAACAGCTTTCTTTAATGTTCTGAGTATTTTGCGTGTGCGTGTGTGTGCATGTGTGTGTGTGCGTGTGTCTGTGTGTAAGAGAGGGAGGAAGGAGAGGGGGAACAGAGGAGAAGGGAGGGAGAGCAGGGCCGCCTGCAAGCTGCTCTGAGCATCGCTGGCCTCACATTGATCAACGTGGCCGAGGTGACAGGGGGCCGAGGAAAGGAAATCGAGATGCAGAAGTTGTGTGATTCATTACTAAGGGAAAGCGCTCACGTGGCCTGCGTTTCAGACGGGGGTCTTTGAGGAGGTGGGAGCGGGGGCAGGGGAGGAGGAGAGACACCTGATATGAGTTTAGTCATTTCGCAGAGGGCACTTTCTGGATGGCGATTGGGTGTAATCACGGACATTAGGCATGCAGGCAGCCAGCCAAAGGTATCCTCCTGTCCGGAGTGCCGGCCGGGCTAAGCGAGCTGGACAGGCCTCGCTGGGGAAAGCTGGGCTGGCCATGGAAATGTGTTTCCCCAGGATGGGGCAGGGAGGGGATGATTTACTTGACATTGGTCCTAATCCTCCCACCCCAGACCCCCCCTTCTCCCCGTGCCCGCACCCCCCCCCCCACACCCCCCGGAAGGGAATTTTCTGTGACAGCCTGTCTGGAAATCTGGGTCCGTTCCCTACCTTTTATGTTTCTGGGCTGATCCCAGGTAACACACAGGGTCTGTGATCAGCGTGTAATGATGGGGGCAGCGTGCCATATGGGCTGAAATTCCTGGGGATAATGAGGATAAAATGATTGCAGTCTTAGTCCTGACTTGCTTTGATTTGTCAGTTAAAATAAAGACCCCGTCTCCACCCTTTCATGAAAAGACATCAGCAGGAAGTGTCACTGTTCTCGGGAGGAGGAGCCAGTCCCCTGGACCCTCCAGTCTCCACGGAAGTCCCCATTGATTGGAGGGGGTGGGGGGGCTCATTGACCCGGGGATTTTTCAGGCCCTGAACGGCAGCTGGGGTTCAGATGATGACGAGGGCAGCCAGCGTTCACTGAGGATTTACTATGTGCGGGGCGCGGCAGAGCAGTGCTTCCCAATCTTTGATGTGTGCTCGAGGCACCAGGGGCTGGTGAAAAGGCGGGTTCTGACCCCAGAGGTCTGAGGTGGGCCCTGCGGAGCCTCACATCCAGGAGGATCCCAGCGGGTACCAATGAGACCGGTCAGCAGACCACACTTTGGTCCTGGGCTGAACTTCATTTTGTTCTCACCTGGATCCTACGAGGCGGCTGCTCCCATCACCCCATTGAACAGGGAAAGACACGAGCTGCCCCTTAAAGAGGCCACGGGTCTTGCAGGTCGTTCCCCAGCTGTCAAAGAGCAGGTCTGAGGTCCGAAGTGAGGCGCTCTGTCCTTCCACCCTCCTGCCCCCTCAGCAGCAGCCATGGAGAGATGCGCAGCGTGAGGCCTGGCAGAAGGGGACCTGGGAGCCGCCGGGAATCCTGAGTGACGGGAGGAGGGACGTCTTGCAGAGCCATCCGCCTGGATGGCATGAGCGGAAAGGCATTTAGGTTCCTGAAGGCCCTGTGGTTCCGGGACTGTTGCGTCCGCCAGGGTTTGTTATCCTGACCAGCACTGGCAGACTCTCAGGCGCTCCCTGCGCGCTTTGCAATTCCCATCAAGCATCCAGATTCGTCCAGACCATCAAATTGTCCAAATGGGGCCAGGGGAAAGGAGGATGGAAGGGAGGCCTCTCCTGGTGGTGGCGGTGGGGGAGAGGCAGGGGATGCCCTGTTACTTTGGAGCCTTCCGAGTGGGAACGCCAGGCCTTGGGGCGTCACTCAGCGCTCATCAACACCTCGGACCAATTTTCAAATGCTCCAGACTTGATTAAGCCCAAGGCCCAGTGTGCCAAGTGCTTCCTCCCCCACCTTAATTGTTTAGATTGTGTAGAATCTGAGTAAAATTTAACCCAGATGTTTCTGATTCGTTTAAATCACCAGAAAATGCTCTTAGGTTGCCATTTGATGTTGAAGAGGGTTTTCAAGCATTTTCCCCTTCTTAATAGGAAAGGTCACCTTTGGGTAGGGAAAAGCAGTCCCATGCACCTCAAGGTTTCATCAGATTTGATGTGAAAACCCACTTTTTGTGAAATCTGAGTCAGCACTCAATTTTCCTTTGACGTCGTTTTCAAATCCAGGAGCATCTCAAAGAGTAATTTGCATGCCGTTGATACCAGAGATTCCTGGCCTTCTCCGGCTCCAGGGCCTGACTGGAGCCCGTGCATGGCCACTCCCCGCTTCAACCACAGGAGAAGCCATCTGGGCCAGGTGAGCGCGAGGACTTCCCTTGATGTTGCTACCTGGGCACTTGCTGAGCGGAAGTCAGTCCGTCTGGCCCCATGTGTCCGGGAGCTGATCAATGAGCTCCTAGGTGAGGATGTGCAGTCTCAGGCAGTGTCCTACCCGTGCGGCCTCAGGCGGCATTGGCGGCCATTGGAGCTTGTTGGAAATGGGGCGTTGTGAGCTCCATCCTAGACCTACGGGATCAGAAACCCCAAAGCTGGGCCCCGGCGGTCCAGGTGTTCTGATGCATCCTTACATGGGAGCATCATGTCTAGGCCCTCAGCTAAGACTTGCCTCCTTCCTCAGAGGAAGGGCCTTGGAGGGACTCATGAGCAACACTGTCACATGACTCGACACCCAGAGCCGGGGCTGAGAGCGACATTTTTAATTGAGTTGGAGCCACACGTTTTTCCTGTTTTGTTTTGTTTTTTTGTCTGCACAGTGTCCACTAGTATATTGGATGGTTCAGGGGCAGTGGTGATACAGCCAAAATACTTTTTTTTTTTTTTTTTAACAGCAGCACCCTGAAGTGAAAATTCTAGGACCAACAGTCAGTTTCTGGAGCTGGAACACGCAATCCCTCCAGGACCCAGGCTTTTCTGATGTGACCGAGAGGCATCCCTGCAGTTGGCTGGTTGATACGAGGGACCCTCGCCCCTCCCTGCGTTCATTCATCCAGCCGGGCATTTGTTAGTCATGGAGCTTCTGCTGCAGTCGGGTACTGTCCTGGGCGGCCTGGGGAATGAACACAAGACCAAGTTCTTAACCACTGTGCTTCACTAACACGCTCCCAGACTAGAGGTCGGCCAGAGTAAGTGAACAAATGGTTAGTGCAACCGCGTTCTACATGGAGCGTTTCCCAGCAATGAACCTGGAGGGGGCCCTGGGGGGTGCAGGGGTCGGGGTGCAGGGCTTCCCAGAGCAGGTGCTGCCTGGGTCTTGGGTAGATGCCCTGGCCGGTTGGCGCGGCCCATGGAGAGGCCTGGAGCTAGGAGTGAGGACTCAGAGTGCCTGGGCTCGGGCAGCCTGGGGGAAGAGATGAAGCCTGGGATGGTGGGGTCAGTTTGCAAAGTGTCTTCTAAGGCCTGCTAAGTCCCTCCTGGTCCTTAGAATCCTGTTGAAACTTGTCGTCCAAAGAGCATTCCGTGGTGCCTGGGTGCCCTGCTAGTCTCGTCCCTCCAGCTCTCCCAGCCCTGCTGGCTGGCGGAGAGGCAGTGAGGGGTGCTAGAAAGTTCCTGTTTCTCTCCCAGCTTGAGGGACGGGTCCTTCACACAGACGCCAACGAAGGTGCAGGCCCGTGTGAGCTAATGAGCACGTGGACGGTACCCCGGAGGGCGGTGCACCTGCTGCAGCCTGAGCAAGAGGGACACAAATGGCAGTAAACAAAGCCTGGGGCTTCTGGGGCCATATTAACTGTGGGCTGTTAGGACTTTACTTTGCACAGCAGAGAGGGATGTGTCAAAAGTGGAGGTATATACAGGGTGTCCCCCGAAAGTATACATGCTTTGATAACTCAATCTTGGAAATGAAATGTATTTTAATAAGCACTGCCTTTGCAATTATTCAAAGTGTGTGTATACATTTTGGGGGGACGGCCTATGTTTCCCGAATGTACAGCTGGTCCAATGACTCCTTGCTTAAAACTTTAATGCTCCAGCCTGGCTGGCGTGGCTCAGTGGTTGAGCGTTGACCTGTGAACCAGGAGGTCAGGGTTTAATTCCTGGTCAGGGCACATGCCCGGGTTGTGGGCTCTATCCCCAGTGGGGGGCCTGCAGGAGGCAGCCAATCAATGATTCTCTGTCATCATTGATGTTCTATCCCCCCCGCTCACTTCTCTGAAATCAATAAAAATATATTTTAAAAAACCCCTCAGAACAACAATAAAAACCTTTAATGCTCCACATTCCTCCCAGGATGAAGTTTAAACTCCCTATTACGGCTTCAAGCCCTGCCACGTCGGGGCCTGTCCGCCCTCTGACTTCCTCACCTACCCCTTGGCCCTTGTGATGCAGGCTCCTACCTCACCTAAGAGCTTCTGGGGCCTCGAAAGGGCATTTTCTCTCAACCCCGCACCTTCAGCAAGACCCCCCTCCCTTCAGCTCCCAGCTTCTCACTGCTGCCTGTTCCGGAATTCGGGAGCTTGTGCGGCCCCGGGCCTGGTGTCTGAGTCACGTGCCCGCCCTCGGAGGTGGTCATGGAGCATGTGGACGTCCCTCCCACTTTTATTACACCTGCCCTTGTTTTCCCAGGACAGCCTGCTTGCTGGGGATAGGGGCCGTCTCTAATTCTTGATGTGTAAGTTGGAGGCTCTCAATTTTTGGTGCCACAGATGAACAAATGAATGAATTCCATGCCACAAAGGCAGGGAGTCGAGGGACACGGGCCAGAGCGGCACTCATTATGCACCCCTCATCAGTCAGCTCCAGCTGAGACCCCCACGAGCTTTGGGGGCTCCTTTTGTGCTTGTAATAGAAACACCTTTTCCCGAGGGTGCCAGCAGAGCCTCTTAAATGACTGTTTTGTTGCCTCTAAGGACATATATCCTTGCTCCTGAAAGCCTGTCTGGACAATTTCACATCTCAACGCGCGGGCGGAGTGCGGGTGCCTCGGCGAAGCTTTCTGCCATTTGCCAGGATGCCAAGTTGTATTCCGGATGCATTCCCCCTCCCCCCCCCCCCCCCCCCCCCCCCCCGCCGGCTCCTTGGGGGCCTGAAGTCCACAGAGCAACCCCTGGCTAAATAGAGGAAGCAATTTTGAAGGGTGATCAAGCATCTCACACTTAGGGACTGTGCAGAAAGTTGAAGGACTGCAATAAAGGAGGGCCACAGTCATTAGTATTATTATTTTAAATATATTTTTATTAATTTCAGAGAGGCAGGGGGGGGGAGAGAGAGAGAGAGAGAGAGAGAGAGAGAGAGAGAGAGAGAGAGAGAGAGAGAGAGAAACATCCATGATGAGAGAGAATCATTGACTGGCTGTCCCACCCTGAGGGAGGTGCCCGCGTCCTGGGCATGTGTCCTGACTGGGAGCTGAAACATGAACTCCTGGTTCACAGGTCGATGCTCAACCACTGGACCCGGTCGGGCGCCATGATCATTATTTCTCCCAAAGTGGCTCTACACTGTCCAAATCACGTGGCATCTGAATGTTTAACGCCACAGAAAGAGAGGGGTTTCCCTAGTTGTTGTGGATGTTTGCAAAAGCGCCTTGAGACAAAAATCCCACAGAATTTGCTTCCGAATCACCTGCCGGCCAAACATTTGCCAAATATGCCAACCAGTCACCTTTCCGACGACACTCTGCGAGGGAGGTAAGCAACGGGACGAGGAGTTCTGAGATAGAACGGGTGACGTACAAATATTTTGGGTGACACAGAATCAGTTAATTAATTGGTTGATTGAACGACAAAACCCTTGTTTGCCCGAAAGAGCAATAAAGCGAACTAGACTGGACGAAGAGCCGCCCCTCGGAAGACCCGTCCGTTAATCAGGCGGACGCGTCCCCACAGCGCCCAGGGCTCTATCTGCGGGCGCCATAGTCACAGGGTACGCGCCCCGACGATGGCGCCGACTTTGTGTCTACATAATTACAGACGTCTTATCCCTTTTGTGTTTGCACATCATTTTCGTTTTTTTGGAATAGTTAAACTCCATTTTACTTTTTAATAACATTTTAGAAATCATTGTGATGCAGGTAAACAGAATTTGATTGCTTTGATGGATTGAAAATGGTTAGCTCAGCCCGAGTTTATTTGATTTGTTTCTTCAGGGATTACAAAGAATAGGATTTTATCTGCAGGCTGACAAAAGAGACGAACTCTGCATTTCTGCCTTTGCAGCTCGGGGCTGCTAAGCGCGGCGGCTCCTCCACCGGGGAAGCGCATTCGGATTCTTATTTGCGATCTGGGTTTTCGGTCCATCAGTCCATCGTGCGCCGGTGGCGAGGCCAGCGCGCTTTACTGGTTTTACGGAGAAGTTTTTAGCGAGAGAAAACCTGGGTCGTCGAGTGGCACTAAACATAACAGATCTCGGGAGATGATTTGGTGAAGCCACACCTGATTTTCTCGGTAATCGTCACTGTAGGCAACAGCCCATCTGCCCATTGAATGGGTTTCAAGAGGCCACGTGCTGACGACCTACCAGGTTCACCTGGAGGCGTCCCTGTCGCCTTCCTGAAAGCTCTGAGCCAGGGCCTGGGCAGCCTGCATGGTGTTTCTGCTCTTCCCCCAGCGCGGCCTGACGTTTGTATGGCAGCAAGAAATCAGGAAAATGCCGGCGCGCAGTGCAGAGAGAAGCCACAGTGGGCTGCAGATACCCTTTCTCAACTCTGCCCTTTACTTCCCGCCGTGTTAGGAGAGCATCATTCTCTTTCTCTCCCAAACTTCTTTAGATCCTCACGTTGAGTTGTTGAGTTTTGGAGACCCGTACAAACCCCGTGGTGGGCAGGAACTCAGGGAGGGAGAGGAGGAGGGTTTAGTGAGAACACCTGGACCCAGACCCCTGCCTTGTCTCATCACCTGTGTGTCCTTGGACAACTGCCTGAAGCTTGCTAATCTCACTTCTCTCCTGGGAGCACGGGGGCATTAAGTTAGTGCACACTAGCCCCTGACGCAGCGCCTGGCATGGAGCGGATGTGAAATGCACGCTTCCTGGTGCTCCCAAGTGTCCAAGGAAGGCGTAGCCATTGGCCTGACGTGCTTATGGGGGGCGGGGAGGGGGTAGTGGTGGTGGTTGAGGAGGCCGTACACAGATGAAGGACAGATATTTGAAACACACGGGCACCTTTTTGTCCTTAAGGTTCCTCACGGGGTGGCGTTTTAACAGAACCCATATAGGATTACAGGAAACCTTGTTACATCATGATGGGGTCTCTTGATTGGGACTGAGACCAATTTCATAGAGATTCTTCAGCAAATAACCACCTGCAAACAACCAGCAGGTCACATCCCATTACAACAAAGGCAGTTAGTTTATAGGAAGCGGAGACCCGCCACCCAAAGTGTCCCCCGTGACACGAGAACGTTCCCTCGCCTCTTTGCTGGTTAATTGATTGAAGGAAGGAACTGATGCAATGAAAATACTCACGGGGCAAGGCTGTGAAACTTTATCCGACGCCATTTGGTTTTAATGTGAAGCCAACACGGGGAAGGCGCAGGGTAAACTCACAATCAGAATTAGGAGATCTAATCAGGCAGAGGTGGCTTTCATTTTAGTTTAGTTTTTTAGAAGAGGAGGAAAAACGAGGCTAGGAAGGTTGTCTTTGCCTAAAGGCTGGCCAGGGGCGAAGGGCAACGACTCCGAGAGGTGGGATGAGGTTCTGGGCTGAGAAGGGAGGACAGGGTTGGAGGAAGAGCAGGCTGCACTGAGGACTCAAGACACTCCGACACTTTTTCGTGGCTGCTAAGCTTCAGACAGACCACAGGCCCGCGGAGTCTCCCGGATAAAATGATTTCTTTCAGGGACCCTTGTGAGGAGCGGAAACTGTCCTGCAGATATTGGCACAAAGAACCCGAATCTCTTTCTCTTATGCTTTAGCCCTGTGGTTGTAGCCATGCATGGGGGTGAGTCCAGCATGGCATGGGAGCACTCTCTCTCTTCCGATCCCATTGTCTTCACCGGGAGTGCTTCAGGGATATCAACCAGCCCCGGGACCCCGGGTGCAGGCAGGATGCTCGGGGTGAGGGGCAAGGGTGGGTATGGGCCGACAGCAGAGCTTCCTGGATCCTTGACCACAAGGGTGTTAACGTGACAATCTAAGCCTCTGCACCCGAAGCCAAGAGAGTCTGTAGACAAGGACCAGAAACTGGCTGCAGCCCTGGCAGGTGGGGTGGAGGGGTCTGCACTGAAGATGACCAGTGTAACCACGGGGACACATGGCCCCCAGGCCCGTGAGGGACCGTTTGCTGCCCAGCTGTGCGAGTGGGTCAGCAGACAGCTCCTCCAGGGCTCCCCATGCTGGAGGGAGCCACCTTGCCCAAGGTCACGCCCTTCCTTGGGGAAGCCCACAGAGTGACTGCATCTTCCAGGCAGGAGTGTAAAGGCCGCGCCACTTAACCTCAACGCGGGGACAACTCTACCAGACAATGTCACTCGCGAGCCCGGTGGAGTGTGTCAGGCCTGAGTGACTGACTCTGCCCGATGCCAGTTCCTTCCCCTTCCTTTCACTGGTCTTGACCCCCAACAAACATCCTGGAGCCCAGATGCTGTTACACATGGATTTCAGCCTTCTCGTACCCGGGAAACCCTACCGACAGCGGCGGGAAAGGGCTGTGAAGGTGCCAAGGAGAGCAAGAAGGCTTTGCCGACAACAGGTGCTCGCAGTTTTGTGCGTCAGGATTAAGGAGGCCACCGACACCTGCTGGCCAGGCGAGCAGGCAGAATTCTGGAGAGCCAGGAAGACAGGGCCGGGTAACCAGCCCTGTAACCAGGCGGGTGAGTAGCCTGGTGCCACACACCAGTCGGTGCTCTTGATGCGTGCTTGGGGCAGGATGCCACGTCCAGGGGTGGGCAGCCTGGAGCCAGCAGGAGACAGAGCAGGAGAGTAATGTCACCTGGCTAGGAAGAGGACTAGCGAAGAGATGGAAGTCCGGGAGGTAAGTCCTGAGACTCCTCTTCCTTCTTAAGCCCACACATCTCCTGGCAGGTACCGTATCTCTGTGTTCGCATGTAGTAGGTGCTTAGTTAGCAACTGACGTATAAATACGTGAACAAACCAGTTTGGAAGGGCGCCCGCAGCCTGACAAGGCAGCTGTGGAGGTTGGCACAGCTCAGCTCTCAGAGGATGGTGGTCACTCTGGTTGTTGTTGAGTGCATTTGTTTGGCTATGCCCAGTCTTGTCTATGGCTCTGACAACCTTGCAGCATTCAGCGTCTGGTGCAGAAGCGACGGCAGACTGGCACATGTCTAGCCAGTTCACATTCATGTGCAATTATTTGACCCGGATACTGGTTTCTTTGCTTGCGGAACAGTCCCCTGTTGCAGCCGGCATGCCATGTAAAATTCCACATTGTCGTCATTCTACGCCACCGATGGTCCTGCAAATGCGTTTCAGAAACAGTGACCAGCGGTACAAGTGGGCGTCTTCCTTCACAGGGAGATCTCTGCCTGAATCTTCCCAGGAGGTAAAATATCCGAGGTTTCAGTGACTCCCCTTCAAGGACAGAGCTGTGGCATTTATAGGTCTTAGCACCCAAGGCAGTCTCCACTGGGGGTTAACTTCCCCATGAAAGCTAAACCTAGAGCCATTTTACTTCCTGTTTCCATTTCTGATTTTCCTTACATACTAGTGCACTGTAGAGGGATTGTGAACCTTTGAGAGAGCTGGGGAAGGTATCTCATGTCAGATATTACTAGGTTTAATTTATGCCCTAGATGAAACTTTTCCGGTTAAGAGAAGTTTAATTTGCAACTACTTTTGTGATTTCTGGAGAGAAAGTCTTTATAGAGTGTGTAGTTCATTATGCTATTTCTACGTGGCTTTCAAAGTTTGAGAGGCCTTGGAGCTATGAGCTTTGAGAAAGGAGAGAAGCAAAGACAACAGCCGAAGGCTCTTTGCTCTGTGTTTAATCTAAATCTGGCGAATTGATTCTCACAGAGCCTCATCCTCCAGGATGAACAGTCCTTTTCTGACTTCAGTCTGATTCCTTTTCCTCTTGCCTACACTCCTGGGGGAGTGTCAGACCTTCCTCAAGGTCTTCTCTTTGAGCAGGGCAGGGATTGAGCACTAAACAAGGTCACTGTCTTAGTCTTTCCTTGGTGACTAACGGGAAGCCTCACGCCTTTAGTGTGTGTGCCTTATTGACGATCAGAAACCAGGCCTGTCAATGAGTGAGGAAGTATAGTGTCTCCTGGGCTCCAGTGCCAATGGGAGGGGCCATAGTGGCTCCAGGAGGATGAGCACTTGGGGTTGATGAGATTCTTTGGTTTGTAATCTACTAGGTGGGAAAGTTGTTCATGAAGCCCTGGCTGTCTTCCAACCGGAACACTCTGACTGCTGCTCTTACTGTCCTAAGAATATATTATTATTCGATGGTCTTTCTTGATATCTACCTTGCTAGTCAGAAAAGGTAGTTCCTCTTAGTCATCAATTATTATTAATCCCCGGAGCAGCTAATCATAATGATAATGAAAATAATACTAGCCATTAATTGAGCATCGGTTATATTCCAGACACTACGCAAAATACTTTATAGATATGTTATTTAATTTGCTCATTAATTTTAGGATAAGACATTGCTGTGCCCACTGACAAATGAGGAAATTGGGGTCTACAGAGATTATGAAATTGCCAGAAGTCACACAGCTACAAAGTGTAAGAACCCCAGGTCTGTGGTACCCAAAGCCCACGCTGAACTCTCAATAGTTGACAGCAGCTCTGGGGTGTTGATTGGATAACAATGTCCCATCAATCTCATCACTGCCAACTCCATGTTTTTGTGTAGGTGTGCAAAAAACCAAAACCAAACTCTAGACCCAGAACGTGTGTCATCAGCTTGATTAGGTATTACTGAGGTGTTTGACTCATGTTCATTATAGATTTATTAGATACTCACCAATTATTAGAATTAAATGCCAATTAGATATTAATTGGTTCTTTATAATGTTAGTTACTTATTAAATATTAAATTGTGCCAATTTAAAATTCCACCAGTAATGTTAAGAATTTCCACTTTCTGCACATCTTTGTCTACACCTGGATTTGGTATTGTCAGCTTTTTAAGATTTTTTTTTAATGGACAGTGTGATGGGAGCTGAATTCCATCTTGCCGATATTTTGATACACATTTCTTTCATTGCTTAGAGGCTGTGTAGTATACTGGCCAGTTAGGGTTCCTCTTCTGTGAATTGCCTGTTCATGTATTTGTATATTTTTTTCTATTGGGTTATTTGCCTGTTAAAAACTGATTTATAGGAATTGTTTATGTAGCCCAGACACTAAGATTTCATTGGCCTTGTGCTGCAAATGGTTTCTTCTAATTTTCGTTGTTAACTTCAAGATGACCTTTACAAAAGTTTTACGCCATATAGTTGCATACATTTATCTTTTGCTTTTTTTGGCTAGGTATTTTTGCATTTCATTTATAGATAGTTTCCTATATTTTATTATAAACTTTTAGGTTTTAGTTTTCACATGTAGGCATATAGTACATATGAAATATATTTCTGTTGTTTGAGGTGTGATCTAAATTTATTTCTTCACAAAAGAATAACTGATTCTCCCAGTAGCATTTCTTATGAGTGTGTCCTTCCTACTCTGATTGATAATCCCCATTCTCTCCTGCATTAAGTTTCCATATATTTGTATATTTGTTTCTGAACTTTGTTTCTTCTTGTGGCAATACTGACTTATGTATCTTTACAATAAGCGAGCCATGCTTTTTTTTTTTTTTTTTTTTTTTTAATTCTTCACTTGGCTTCTGCTATTGGGTCATACAGATTTTAGCCTTCTCATGCCAATAATTACTAAATAATGTGTTGTCTGGTAAATGAAATACACTGACCTTTGAACTATTCAAGGACTGATAATAGGCTGCACTGGGTTTCACCCACCAGACAAATTCACTCATTAAAAGAATTCACCTGCTGCTCACCTGAACTAGCTTAAACCTGAACGTTGAAACACATTATTAAACACTCTCACTGTGTTTAATGAAATAAAAGTCAAGATTTCAGTCAATTTTATTAGAAACGGAATCTGAGGTTTACTGGGCAGAAGATAGCAGCTTTGGGGCACTGTAGCTGTAGATAAGAATTACATGAAATCATATGAATCATGGTCCAGCTTACAATGTAGTCTTCCAGATGCACTTTCCAAAACCAGCCACCAGAGGGCAGACGGAGCATGAGCATCCCACGGGCTTCTTCAGGCAAAGGAGGAAATGGGTCCCGGTTTCTTCCCGCTGCAACCATTCCTTGTGCAGTGCGTGGAGCAGGTTCCAACGATTCTGGGGGGGGAGAGAGCTGTTTTTCAGCTGGTATTTAAGATGGTGTTTCCTGCTGGCCTTATCTCAGCTGCCCGGCGCGGTGAAAGAGAAGCTTACTTCCTAATTCGTGAGATCAAACCTTTGACTTTTGCCACAAGGAAATGCTATTTAATGAAATTAAAAAGGGAAAAGCCCACTCCAGCCACTTATCAGCATCTCAGACACCCGAGTGAAAGTCAGGTGACCCACCAAGCGAGACAGGGTCCTGTTTCCTCCTGGGCTGTTTCCTCGCTGACCACGCGATTTTGTTCCCACTGATAAAGGGTCCTGTTTCTTTGAAAGTCCACCGGTTTGGCTCAGTGGATAGAGCGTCGGCCTGCGGACTGAAGGTTCGATTCTGGTCAAGGGCTTGTACCTTGGCTGTGGGCACATCCCCAGTTGGGGGTGTGCAGGAGGCAGCTGATGGATGTTTCTCTCTCATCGATGTTTCTAACTCTCTATCCCTCTCCCTTCCTTTCTGTAAAAAATCAGTAAAATATATTAAAAAAAAAAAAAAAGAAAGTCGACGGGGGTATCTTTCACGGCCCGAGCACCATTTGGGGCAGCCCGTCCACCTTTGCTTGTATTGCCAACACAAACAGCATGCTTTTCCAGGGAGCTCATCTAAACTAATAAAAGCGAAATAGTAAAATTAACCGTTTCTCCGAGACAGGGTAAGCCACGCCCACCAGCCAATCAGAGTGGCTGTATGCAAATTAGCCCAGGCAAGATGGCGGCCGGGAGCCTCGGAGAGAGCGCCGGGTGAATCATGGAAACCAGCGGGCAGCAGAGTGGGCTGGGCAGGTGGTGGCTGATGCC
>PVJC01037133.1:0-17316 GCA_004026665.1 Murina feae | reverse complement strand
TATATATATATATATATATATATATTTGAAAAAAACTTAGATCAAAGTAAGGGAAAAGTTCAAGTTAGAGGCCTAAAGAACTAGGAATTTTACTTTTGGGTTTATCTCATCTGCTTTTAATATATCTAAATAATCATAACAACTATAGATGTTATCCCAAACTGTCTGATTCCAAGGTTTAAGCTTTTAACTTCTGTTTTTACCCCCAATTTCCATAGAGAGGAATAAAATACATGTGGTTTTTAAACAGACCAAAAGCTTTTCAAATACTGTAGCTATAAAGCATGTTGTTCATTTATGACTCATTTTACTTGGACTTCACCTTTGTGAACTAAAGCATACCATTCACATAAGTAAAAAGCCTAATTATAATCTGTAGCTCCATCTTAAATTGAGTGTTATCTCTCTCAAAGAGTCACTTTGGAATGTCTCTGATGACGATCCTGAAAGTAATTCCTCTTGCAATCCTGTGAATCTTTGCCCTTACAGGAGGAATTTGTGTGATAATCTGTACTCTTAGAGGTGTAATTTGTTTTGAAATTACCAGAAGTAATTTAACCATATCTGGTGAGTGAAGCATTACATTAAACTAGTTGCATTGGTAGAGATCCCCAGGGAAAGTCTTTTTTTTGAGAGAGAGAGAAAGGGAGAGGGATAAAGAGTTAGAAACATTGATGAGAGAGAAACATCGATCAGCTGCCTCCTGCACACCCCCTATTGGGGATATGCCCGCAACCAAGATATGTGCCCCCAACCGGAATCAAACCTGGGACCCCTCAGTCCACAAGCCGATGCTCTATCCACTGAGCCAAACCGGTTAGGGTCCCAGGAAAATTCTTTTGTTGAGCTTGGTCCTTTTAAGAAAATTCCTTGCAACAAGACCTTCTTCCCTTAAACACTAAACTTTCCCCTAAACATTATGAACAAAGAAAAGTCCTGGACCAGATGGCTTCCAGGTGAATTCTGCAAAACACTTAAAGAATAATAAACATTAGTCCTTTTCAAACTCTCAAAAAATTGAAGAAGGAGGGACACTTTCTAACTCATTCTATTAGGTCTGATATCAGAGCCAGATAAATATACTGGTACTACAAGAAAAAATTACAAACCAAATATTCTATATGAGCATAAATGGAAACTATTAGCAAATTGATTTCAAAAGTATATTAAAATAATTCTCAACCATGACCAAGTGGGATTTATCCCCAGAATTCAAGGCTGGTTCAACATAAAACCAACATAATACAAACACATTGATAGAATGAAGGGGGAAAAGTGTGATTACCTCAATTGACACAGCAAGGCATTTGACAAAATCCAACAACCTTTCATGAAAAAAAAAAAAAAAAGAAACAGAGGGGAATTCCTCAACATAATAAAGGGTATTTATGAAAAACTCATAGCTAATACCATATTCAAAAAGTGAGAGTGAAGCTTTATTCCCTAAGATCAGGAACAGGCAAGAATGCTTGCTCTTACTGTTACTATTTGACATTATATTGAAAACTAGAGGCCCAGTGCACAAAAATTTGTGCACTCGGGGTGGGGGGGGTCCCTCAGCCTGGCCTGTGCCTTCTCACAGTCTGGGACCCCTCAGGGGATGTCCACCTGCTGGTGTGCCTGGCGAGCCTGGGTGAGGGGCTGATGGCCATTTGAGGCTGCCCACAGCCCCTTCAGGGTTCAGGTCCCTACTGGGGTGCCTGGCCAGCCTGGGTGAGGGGCAGAGAGCCATTTTCAGTCTGGCCACATCCCTTTCAGGGTTCGGGTCCCTACTGGGGTGCCTGGCTGGAAGCAGATATCTGAGATTTATTTAACTTCTATAATTGAAACTTTGTTGCCTTGGTCCTCCCCCACCCTCGAAGCCTGGGTTGCCCCTGGCAACCCAAGGTTCAAGCCCTGCAGGTATCTGGAGTTTGTTTATCTTCTATAATTGAAACTTTGTAGCCTTGAGTAGAGCTCAGGGCCCACAGGACCCTGGCTTCCTCCATTGCCCAGGGCAACCCAGCTCTGTGGCTGCCGCCATCTTAGTTGAGTTAATTTGCATATTTTCTCCTGATTGGTTGGTGGGTGTGGCTTGTGGGTATAAAAGAGTGAGGGTAAATTTGCATATTACTCTTTTAAATTAGATTAGATTCTAGTGAGAGCTTTTAACCAAGAAAAAGAAATAAAATGCATCCAAATTGGAAATGAAGAGGTAAAATTATACTTGCAGATGGCATGGTCTGAGAGAGACACAATTACAAAGAATCCATAAGAAAGCTACTAGAGCTAATAAATTCAGCAAAATTGATTACAAGATCAACACACAAAAATCAGTTGTGTGAACACCAGCAACAAACAATCAAAAAAATTTCAGAAAGCAATTTTATTTACAATTCCAGCTAAAATAATTAATACTGAGGAATAAGACTACAAAGGGACTGAAAGACTCATATGCTCAAAATTACAAAACATTGGTGAAAAAATTTTAAAATACATAAATAAAAAGGTGTCTCATGTTCATGGATAGGAAGACTTAACATTGTTAAAATGTTGATACTACCCAAAACAAAATACTTATTCAACACAGTCTCTATTGAAACAGGCTTTTCCACAAAAGTGGAAAAGCCAATCCTCAAATTTATATGGAATTGCAAGGGACCCAAAATAGCCAAAAGAATCTTGAAAAAAGAAGAAGAAAGTGGAAAGGCTCTCAAACACTTCCCAAGGTCAAAATGTACAAGATTATAATAATTAAAACAATGTGGTGCCAGCATAAAAATAGACATAAAGACTAACAGAAAAGAATAGAAATTGCAAAAATAAATCCTCACATATAAAATCATTTTTTTCATTTTAAAAAATATTTATCTTTATTGTTGAGAGTGTTACAAATGTCTCCATTTCTCCCCCATTACTCCTTTCACCCAGCTCCTGCTCCAACCTTGGCCTTCACTGCACTATTGTCTGTGTCCATGGGTTATACATATCTACATTAATAAAAGAGAAACATTCAAATTAACCATCACCCTATCATTTTGCCACTCTGCTACACCCACAAGCCATGCCCATCAGCCAATCAGGAGTGAGTATGCAAATTATCTCAAGTAAAATTGCAGCGGCCATGGAGCTTGAGCGAGCAGGAGGCTTGGGTTTCCCTACAATGGAGGAAGCCAAGCTTCCCGCCTGCCCTGGCCTGTCCTGGGCTCTGCTCAAGGCTACAAAGTTTCAACTGGGTCACCGGGGGACATGGCCAGCCTGAAAATGGCCATCAGCTCCTCACCCAGGCTGGCCAGGCACCCCAGTGGGACCTCCACCAAAGGGGCTGTGGGCAGCTTGAAAATGGCCCTCAGCCTCTCACCCAGGCTAGCCACACCCCCATGGGGTGAGAGTCCCCACTGGTAGGCTTGGCCAGCCTACAAACAGCCATCAGCCCCTCACCCAGGCTGGCCAGGCACCCAAGTGGGGACCCCTACCCTGAAGGGACTATGGCCAGACTGAAAACAGCCCTCAGCCCCTCACCCAGGCTGAGCACACTCCCATGGGGTGAGGGTCCCCACTAGGCAGCTTGACCAGCCTGAAAACAGCCCTCCCCCTTCACCCAGGCTGGCCAGGCACCCCAGCAGGACCTCCACCCTGATCCCAGACACCCTTCAAGGCAAATCAGCTGGCCCCCATCTGTGCACCTGGCCTCTATCCTATATAATCCTATATAATAAAAGGGTAATATGCAAATTGACCCTAACAGCAGAATGACTGGGAATGACTGGTCACTCTGACACACACTGACCACCAGGGGGCAGATGCTCAATGCAAGAGCTGCCCCCTGGTGGTCAGTACGCTTCCACAGAGGGGGCTCTGCTCAGCCACAAGCCAGGCTGATGGCTGCCAGTACAGCGGTGGTAGTGGGAGCCGCTCCTGCCTCCTTAGCAGCACTAAGGATGTCCAACTGCACCTTAGGCCTGCTCCCCCCCTGGTAAGTGGACATCCCCCATCCTCCTGGGCTACCAGAGGGATGTCTGTCTGCCAGCTTAGGACTGATCCCCCAGAGAGCTGGCCTAAGCCAGCAGGTGGACATCCCCTGAGGGGTCCCAGACTGCAAGAGGGCATAGCTAGGCTGATGGACGCCCCTCCTTCCCGCCAAGTGCACAAATTTTTGTGCACTGGGGCTCTAATATATATATATATATATAATTTCTTTGGTTAATGTCTTCCCTTTCCCCCTTCCTCTTTCCCTCTGAGATTCATCAGTCTGGACCTATGTCTCTGGACCTATTTTGTTAGTCAATTTATTTTGTTCATTGGATTCCACAGATAAGTGAGATCAGGTGGTATTTGTCTTTCTCTGACTGCTTATTTTGCTTAGCATAATATTCTCCAGGTCTTTTCACGCTGTCTCAAAGGGTAAATGATCCTTCTTTTTTACAGCTGCATAGTATTCCACCATGTAAATGTACCATACCTTTTTTTATCCACTCATCTACAGATGGAACTTAGGCTATTTCTAGATTTTAGCTATTGCAAATAATGCTGCTACCAACATAGAAGTGCATATATTATTTCTGATTGGTGTTTTAGGAGTCTTAGGATACATTTCTAGAAGTATGATCACTGGGTCAAACAATGCCAAACCAAGACTATTCAATAGCAAAAAGACAGTCTTTTTTAACTAATAGTGTTAGGAAAATTGGATATCCATTTACAAAAAGATAAAGTTGGACCCTTACCTTATATCACATAAAAATTAACTTGAAATAGATAAAATACCTGAGTAAACTTGAAATCTAAAATTATAAGCCTCTTAGAAGAAAACATTGTGGAAAATGTTCACAACATTAGATTTGACAACAATTTCACAGATGTGACACCAAAAGTACAGGCAGCAAAAGAAAAATACAAATAAATGGAACTTCATTAAAATTAAGCATTTTGTGTATCAAAGGACAACATCAAGAAAGCAAAAAGACAACTACATAATGCAAGAAAATATTTGCAATTTGTAGCTCTAACAAGAGATTAATATCCAGAATATACAGGAGTAGGCAAAAGGTTTGCAGTTATGTGTGTGGAAAACAATACAATAGTTAAGAAATAATACAAGAATTAATTCTCTGTTTTGCATGCTTACAACTGTAAGCCCACTCAGCCCACCCATATAAAGGACTCTTACAACTCCACAACCCAAAAGCAAATGAGCCAATTAAAAAATGTCTAAAGAACTTTATTAGACATTTCTTCAAAGATACACACATGGCCAAAAAGCACATGAAAAGATGCTCAACATTATTACTCATTTGGGACATGCAAATCAAATCACAGTGAGATATTACTTCACACCCATTAGAATGGCTGCCATTAAAAAAAATCAGAAAATAACAGAAATAGATGTTGATGAGGATCTATTGTCTAAGCTGGCAATAGATGTTGATGAGGATGTTGTAACCCTTATACATTGTTGGTGGAAATGTAAAATGGTGCAGCCACTATGGAAAATAGTTTGGCAGTTCTTTAAAATTTAAGCCTACCATATGGCTCTGCAATTTTACTCCTAGTTATATACCCCAGAAAGAAAGAAAGGAAGAAAGGAAGAGAGAAAGAAAGAAAAGAAAAGAAGAAAGGAAGGAAGGAAGAGACTTGAACGGATATCTGTACACCAACGTTCACAGCAGCATTATTCACAATAGCCACAAGGTGGAAACAACCTAAATGTCAATTTTTGGAAAAAATTCATAAATTAAGTGTATTACATACTTACAATAGAATATTACTCAGCCTTAAAAAGGAGTGAAGCTCTGGTACATGCTGCAATGTGGATGAATTTTGAAAACACTATGCTCCATAAAATATGCCACACATAGAAAGACAAATATGGAATGGTACCACCTGTAGGAGGTACCTAAAATAGACAAGCTTACAGAGAGAGAAAGTAGAATAGGAGCTGAGGAGGAGGAATGGGGTAGTAATTGTTTAATGGGTACAGTTTATGTTAGATATGATGAAAAGGTTTTATGTATAGATAATTGTAAATGTATTTGATGCTATTGTACTTTACACTTCCAGATGGTTAAGATGATAAATGTTATGCATGTTTTACCAAAATAAAAAAGGCATTATAGTATAGTAAAGAATTGCATGGTGTATTTGAGGAACAGTGTAGCTAGAGTGTAAGATCTATAAGAGAATTAACTGGAAATTAGACTAAGAAATAAGCTCTGGCCACATTGTGAAAGGTTTTGACGTCACTCTGAGAAATGGAGACTTTTTTTATTGTTCTAAAGAGGCTTCTTAACTGCGCAGGCCCTGAAGAGGTTCCTGCCTGGAGAGATAAGCAGCAACTCTGTGGAGATGGCTCTTCTCCTTTTGATGCTCCCGACTCAGGGGCTCCCCTCACCTTCCCCTAAACTGTCACTTTTGGAAACATATAATGTAGTCATCACTTTCTCAGGGACTGTGAAACAAGTTTCCGGGAGCGTTAAATCTCTGCCCTTGCATTTGAGTTTTTAAATGCTGCCAAGCTTGTAAATCTGTCCATGTCGGGGAGCACTGTTAGCAAGCCTCAGCGTAGCCAGCTGGTGGTGGTTTTTGTCATTCTGTTACTGACATGAGTATTGCTGATACCGAGGGTTTGTTTTATAGTTGTTACTATAATATAACTAAGACCCGATGTGTGGATCCCATCATTATGGTACTTTAATTAAGAAAGGGCCTCAGTAGGAGTCAAGCTCCTATCTATATAGTTCAGCATCTTTGATCCTTAATCTTTGCTTTGTCACGTTCACACTGAGTAGATTCTGGGGACCAAGCAACCCTCCATCCCTCTGCACCTGCTACCTTCCCTGCTTATCAACTGCAATTCAAATGAGTGGCTCAGCTTTCTGGTTTTGATTTCCTGTATCTCAGGTTCTACTAATACACCTGTTCAGTTAAGAATTGGTATGCTAAAAAAAAAAAGAAGAAGAAGAAGAAAAAGAAAAGAAAAGAAAAAGAAAAAGGAATTGGTGTGCTCTATTCTTGATGACTGGTTTTGAAACTTAACCAAAAAGCCACCAGAGATAATTATCCTAGGCCTGATATTAGAGAGCAGATGCTACCAGCTTGTTGTCTTTAATGTCCATTGGTTGGTTTATTTTGTGGATTTGTTTGATTGTTTATTTACTTATTTTGGTGGTTTTTAGCCAGTGTGATTTCTGCCACCTTCCCTGGTTGAGATAAAAGGAGAGAGGGCTTCTGCTGCTCATGACCCACTACCCTGGACCCCAAACTTCACAGGACAACTCTAAAACCCTGACTATTGGCTCACTGAAGTGTTAAAACTTGTCATGCCTACAAGACCAGAAAAACCCAACTTTAACTTGGTCTCAACATTATGTTTTGAGCCCCAGTACGTAAACCTGATCACAGCCTAGTCTCTTGCCCAGAAAACAATGGAGGACAGTCAATATCATATCTCATTGGTTCCATATCCAAGACTAAAATCAGAGTCAAACATAAAACTCCATCAAAGATGGAGTTTATGGAGTCTGCTCCCGTCTAGAGAGAGTAAAGGATCTTTTAAAATATACTTTTTAAAAATTTCATCTTTATTGTTGAAAGTATTACAGAAGCCCCCCCCCCCCGCCATTAACCCCCTTCACCCCCACTCCTTCCTCTTCCCCTGGCACTGTTGTCTGTCTATGCATGAACTTATATACATGCATATAAGTTCAGTCACTAATCTCTTCCTACCCACCCCCCTTCCCTCTGAAATATACTTTTAAAAGGAGAGACATTCAAGATGGGTTGGGTTTTGTGTCACTGAAGAGAGTGATCTGCAAACTTTCAAAGGAAAGTTTGCTATGGTTGTTGTCCTTGGCCACTTCTCAGTGTTCATGATTCCATATCTTTTCTATCTCTGATTCTCTAACAGTTTTCCTTCTCACACATTCCTCCTAAGATTCCTCCTAAGTTTAAGATCCCTAACTCCATCATGTAGGGTAAGATTCTCAGACTTGCAATTAAGACCCTCTTCTCTTTTTCCCTCTAACAACATCCTCCAGATATTTGATATCAGAAAGGTTCAAAGTTCCAAACAATCTTACACAAAGTAAAAGCTAGTTAGATGCCAATCTAAAAAGTTTAATCTTATCAACCAGCTTGCCTTGGGCAGTAAGAATTACACAAGCTATAAGTTCAGTAGCTGAAACTGTTGTATTTCAGTTTGAAAAATATTTTTAATGCCTTCAGACATACAAAGGAGAGTGGTGTGTGTGTGGGGGGGGAGTGATTTAACAGCAGCTTTGCCTCCTGCTATGTGGCAAAGTCAAGCAATCTATCTGAGGAATGGCAGTAACTCCAATTAATATTAAAAGCAAAACCTGTGGTGGCCCAACATTGAAGTCACAAATATAAATTCCCAGAAAGTCGCTACCGGCTGCCTTCTGGTAACCAATCCCAAGCAGCCTGTTTCTCTGGAATGTGTCAGGGAGTCTAAACTTTCCTACAATGATATTTGCTATTTGAGTTGAGTTCTGAGGAGGTTGCATAGATAGACTGCTCTTCCTCAGTGCTGATAAGAGAGGAATCAATGTGTGTCTCTCCTCTTCACCTGGGACCAGAGCTTGTTTGACAAGCCCTCCAGGTCAGCCTAGAACAGGAGCAAGAAGGGCTCAAAAGAGACCAGGAGGGTGGACCCTCTGATTTTGTAGATGGAGAAACTGAGGTTAGGAGGAGTTGAATGACGTTCTAAAGCTATCGCTCTAGTTTGCAGCATTTTTAAACAAGGATCCCAACTGTCCTCTGTGGTGTGGAGATGCTTTGGGATGGAGACCTGTGTCCAGAACTGTATTGTAACTCCATGCAGCTACCGAGGCTCCCCTCACACTAAGACAAGGCCTGTGCCGCCCTGTGCCAGCTGGGCTGAGGTGTCCTTGCAGCTGCCTCCGTCTCCTGAGTTCTTAGTCCAAACCCCAAAGAGAAGGCAGTGCGGGTGAGGGATGGAGTCGACCCAGATTGACTCCCTACTGGCGTGCGGTTAGAAAAAGCTGAGCTAGATAAAGAAACTTTAGTGGGGTTCTCACAAAAATTCATATTCCTTACACTCCTGATTTTTAGATCTTCTTACAACTATGTTGTGTCTTGCAATATAGTGATCATTGCTTTTGATTTTAGGCACCAGATCTGGAGTCCCTGCCTCCTCCACGACCAGGACAGTGCACACCTTCCTCTTCTCCCCCCTTTGACTGACCCTATGGCCCCATTTACTCTCCACCGGGTTTGGAACCTCTGACTGGGCAAGACTCCCTGCAGCAGCTGTGGTCACTCAGTGCAACAGGCTGTGAACCCCCCACTTCCCCCCGCTCCCCTCCCCATCACCAACAGCACCCAGGACCAGGACTGCACAGTGTCTCAGGACTGGTCATCTCACTCCCTAATTCTGCTACCATCCATGGTGCCTTGCATTCTACACAGCATTGAAAGATAAGACATCCTAACTCATCTTCTTAACGCTTACTAGTTGGGTTAAGGTTTGGGGCTGTGACTGGAGCAGGAAGCACTGTCTGAGGCAAGGAGAAGGCACATCTAGGCCGTGGTATTGGAGTGTGTGTTCCGGGGTCAGAGCAAGAACAGGAAGCCAATGCTAAAACCCAGGAATGGAGATGCTGGGAGGACCCAGAAACACAGAGCAGGGTCCTGGATGACCACTTCAGAGAGTGCTGAAGTCACTGTCATTCGCCATTGTTGGTCTTAGAAATCATGTTTGAAGGTTGATTGGGTCGGCACAAGAGTCAAGGCCAACTGATGCAGCAGCCAAACACACTGCTGATGCTGTAGTAGTAACAGTAACAGCAAATACTTACGTCCTCTGCTCCTGGTGAGCCACCACCTCGCCCTCCTCCCAGCAGCTGCCATCTACAGAGAGACAAACTTTCCCAAGCACTTTAAACATGTGAGCTCATCTAACCCTCACAGCCACCCTGGAGAAAGAACCATTATTCTGGAGGAGGAAGCAAAGGCAGAGAGAGGTGTCTTGTCCAAGGTCAGGATGACAACCCAGGCCTGCGGTTCTAGAACCCTGCTCTTCACCAGTTGGCTTTGCTGCTCTCAGCTGGAGTCTGCGGGGTGTGCCATGTACATACCACATACCAGCAGGCGGACGAGAGCGTGGGCAGGGCATCCACAGATGCACTGAGTCTGTGAACACAGGCAGCTCAGCAGTTAGGAGGTGCTCAGGTCATGCGAGAGCACTGGGAGAGCAAGTCCTGGAGGACTCTGGCTGAGACTTTTGAAGGAGAGACACTTGATACATATTTGGTGAGCACCTGCTATGTGCCAAACACTGTGCTTGGCAATGGGATTAAAAATAAATCGTCAAGATGGACATTGGAGACAATGGTGACACAGGTACTCAAGGCAGGGAACACAGGGAATTATCAGAGCATAGGAAGGGCCTCTCACCGGACAGCACCGGTCCATGGGAGTGTTCTATAGGAAGGGGAACCCAGAGAAGATTGAGGCAAAGCATGCTAAGGACACTGAAAGGGGTGGGTGTCATGAGCTATGGAGCAAGCAAGGGCTATAAACCAGATTGCCAACAGAGGCCTGGGTTCAGCCAAGTGAGAGATGGGCCTGAGTTCTGGGGAGACAGGGGGAGAGGACTGGGGGAGAGATGACATGAAATCTCTGATACATGAAATTTGCCCCCAAAATGTCAAATGAGGATATGTAAAACCTAAGTCTGAAATTTCTCTGTTTAAAACAACAACAAATAAACAACAATTATATTTTCTTTTTTTAAAATATATTTTATTGATTTTTTTACAGAGAGAAGGGGAGAGGGATAGAGAGTTAGAAACATTGATGAAAGAGAAACATCGATCAGCTGCCTCCTACACACTCCCTCCTGGGGATGTGCCCGAAACCAAGGTACATGCCCTCGACCAGAATCGAACCTGGGACCCTTCAGTCCACAGGCCGACACTCCATCCACTGAGCCAAACCAGTTAGGGCAACAACTGTATTTTCTTAAGCAATTATATTTAGTCTCTTCTTTTTCCTTTCTGAACCTCAGTAGAAAAAAATTAATTTCAGAACCACTTAGTACTTGTCAGAAAGTCCCCTCTCTTTGCAGGTGGCGAGTGGCGGGTCCTTTCCTTTGTGGATAACTTTTCTCTTCTCTACATATTTTGTGATCAGATGTGGTAGCTTCCAAATTCTCTTTATTCCAAACATAGCAGGAAGCAATTTCTCAGACAGTTTAACTTTGATAGCAGGTAATTTTAATCCACTGGGAACATCAACCTGGCATGGACTTGTGATCTTCATTATTTTAATTACTCTTTTGGGCCACTTTCCACCCCCCCACCCCCCAGACCCCCAACTCTTTCCAGGAAAGAATGAATAGAAATTGGCAGCTTTTAATTTTATCGTGCCATGAAGCAGATTTTTTTCTTTTTCTTTTTTTTTGCTTAATAATGACATCATTTAGCTGCATACCCTAAGTAATGAAATTTGTTTGTGAAACTATCTTAACGGAAAAGAAAAAAAAAAAAGGAAAAGTTACCTTTTTTGATGGGAGGTCGCCCACCTCTGTCACACTGCTGTCTGGGCTCTTCGGAGCCGCTGACAGTTTCTGTTAATTTACTCTCACTCCCCAGTTCCACTGCCCGAGTGGGAAGCGGGAGTGATTTTTGAGTAACAGCAAGAAAAATCTGATGTGGCAGCCACTGGCAACGCGGACACGGAGCCCGTGGTGGCCATTACCCAGAACTCCCGCTCCTCCTTGAGAGGCAATTACGATTTCACCGGCTGGAATTGGAAGTCCCCGTGGCATGCAACCGAGCAACTGACGCTGTCAGCGTGATTGCAAGCTGCTCATCTCTGGCTGGGGCCTGGCTGAGCACGGAGTTCCTCCTCGTGGACGCGGAGGTCTGACAACTTTAAAACTTGGACCCTTTGCTGTATTTTAATTCGCTCTGAGGTCAGCTGCTGTGCCTCCTCCCAGCAAGTCCTGTTACTGCCCTGGGGTGTGGGAGGCGGCTGTTTCCTTAATGATGGAGGTGAGGTCAGGTCTGGGAGAAAGAAGTGCTCAGCTGGGGATGGAGATCAGGAGAACCGGTTCTGGCTCTTGTAGGCTCCAAATGAGAGAAGGAAACGGTCACATCCGAGCTCCAACCTGGAGGGACACAGAGGCAGTGCCCGCCTCGCAGCGCGGACCGGACGGGCAGCCCGCTCTACAGGGAGGACCCAGGCGCCACGTGTTATATGCGCGGAGCACAGAGCGTCGGGGCGCTGGATCTGACCCTCATGCTGGCTCCTCTCACTGAAAGATCTTTCACAACAGAATTTAACCCGAAGAGTCCACTTCCTTCTCTGTCAACTGGGGCTCCTCACACCCCCCTGGCAGGGCGGTGATGACTCAGTGCTGCTGGTTTAGTATCAGCCGTCATGGACAAGCACAGAACTGTTTACTTAATAGTTTGCTTTCAGCCCTGGCCGGTAGCGCAGTTGGTTAGAGCACCATCCTGATACATCAAGGTTTCGTGTTCCATCCCTGGTCAGGGCACATACAAGAATCAACCAATGAATGCATAAATAAATGGAACAACAAATCTCTCTCTCTCTCTCTCTCTCTCTCTCTCTCTCTCTCTCTCTCTTTCTCTTTCTCCTTTCCCCCTTAACGTCAATAAAAAAAAAAAAGTTTGCTTCTAACCAACCACTTTGGAAACTTAAATTCATCTATTTTAAAACAAGACCTTACATCACAAATGGAAAATCTCCATTATTTTCCATACAAAGAAGATTGCCATTTTAAAAAATGTTAACAAATTCTCCTTAGCATTGCTTGAAGAAGGCTCTGGACTTGAGGTGTACAGTAGTCAGTTAAAAACCAAAACCAAAAAAAGGGGAGTCAGAGAAATGGTGGTGGCATCAAAGCCAACTTGCCCCGGAGCCTTTCCCTCTGCTGTGGGCTCTGCCACCTTCCTCACCAGCTGCTCGCCTGGCCTGCATGTAGGGCCCTGGTCAGTGTCCATTCCATGGCCTGTTCCGTTTCCTGTGGCCTCATTCTCACATTTGAAATTAGGGAGAGATGCATCTAGCAGAGAAGTGTGTCAGCCCCGCCGAGTTTTTCTTAAACTGAACTCCCTGGACCCTGATGTGAGTTGACACATGAAAACACCTGAGCAGACGCGTTTTCTTTCTTCCTAATGAAGAACTGTGCAGCACCTACCAGTGAGAGTTTGTAGTAATCGGGAATGCCTGTTCCACTCCCGAATTTCTTGCGGATCCAGGGCCTTGATTGGGCAGGCAGGAGCCTCTCCCCCGGAACCGGGTCATTCCCTCCTTCTAAGTGCCCAGCTCTGTGGTGCAGGCCTGGACGCTTGGTTTCACTCTGACCAATTTTCCAGAGGAAAATTATAAAGTAGGTCTTTTCTCTATAGTTACCATATCGCACAGTGTGATTTTTGTCATCTTATTTTCCTACTTAGCCTTTTTTTCTTTTGAAAGAGTTTTTCTACAATTTCCTCACTAAACCAGTGTCCATGCTGGGAATAGTGAATCTGTTCCAGCTACATTAAAAAAATAACTAACTATTTAATCAAAAGATCATCTGCTTCCCCAAATCCAAGGCTAGCTTTAGAATGACTATCTCCGTATTCCTGGGACTAAAGAGGACTCAGATGACGAGAAATTTAAATTTCTAAGACAACCTTTCCAACATGCTCCAACAGCTCAGACACCCCAGGTTACCAACGACAGCCACCCCCTGAGAAAGTACCATTTGTTCATTCTCACTGCTATTGTCCACACTCTGACTGCAAAGTGAATCCAGGGGGAAATAATTATGCAAGTAATGTGGGATATTGAATAAAAGTTAGATTTAGAAGGGGAAAAGATAATAAAGTTGTCCTGCAAAATCACATACAATGGCTGAAATTAAGTTATCAATGGAATGTAATCCTTGGATCCATTTTATGTAGGATTATCCCTTATAGCAGTTCTCAACCTGTGGGTCTCGACCCCTTTGGGGGTCAAACGACCTTTTCACAAGGGTCGCCTAAATACATCCTGCCTATCAGATATTTACATTACAATTCATAACAGTAGCAAAACTACAGTTATGAAGTAGCAACGAAAATAATTTTATGGTTGGGGTCACCACAACATGAGGAACTGTATGAAAGGGTCGCGGCATCAGGAAGGTTGAGAACCACTGACTCAACATCAGGCAGAGACTTGGGCCAGTGTTTTCAGTGAACACAGAGGTAGGACATCTTTTATTTTTCAACGTCTTTTTAGCTGACTTAGTGTCAAGACATTCTCCAGACTTTGACGAGGCCTTATTTGTGTTGGGGAAGGCATTTATGCTGACAGTTCTTCCTATCCCTATGCCACTATCTGACAGATCTAATTGTTAAACAGGATAGTGGTGTCAATGAGAATCTACAATGTATTAAAATTCAGTCTGATTCTGTGGGTTTAATTCAATTAATCCTCAACAGGAGTATTTCCTGAGTGAGGACTCAGACCTGAGTTAATTTAATCACACGCAAAATTTCCCTCCAAGGAATCAAAGAAGCTCGTGTGGATAAAATGTTTTGCAGGCTATAAAACACAGTGTCCTATGGATGTTAGGAGCCATTTGTTACATTTTCCCTTGTGCATACACCATGTCCATTGGTCATGGAGAGAGCAGTTAAATTTAGAGCTGCAGTTTACCAGGTGCTTGCAAGATGTCGTGGGAGGGACCCTGACATTGCCCATCAAAATCTTTCCTCCTCCTACTGACTAGTGTTCACCTTTTAGTTTTAAGTTGAGGTGAAATACACATAACATCAAAGTAACTGTTTTATAAAATTAATCATTAAATGAAGCATTTCAGTGGCATTTAGTACATCACTGTTGTACAACCACCACATCTCCTTCCAAAACTTTTTCATCACAAAGACAGAAACTCTGTACCCACTGAGCGATAAATTTTCATTCTCTCTTCCCCAGCCCCTGGTAACTTCTAGTCTACCTTCTGTCTCTATGAATTTGCCTGTTCTACATGCCCCATAACAGTGACATTGTACGATCTTTGTCCTTTTGTGTCTGGTTTATTTCACGTAGCATAATGTGTTCTTTTTTAAAAAAAAAAATTGTATTGACTTCAGAAAAGAAGGGAGAGGAGAGAGGGAGAGAGATAGAAACATCAATGATCAGAAAGAACCATTAATTATCTGCCTCCTGCATGCTCCCTACTGGGGTTCAAGCCCACAACTCCGGCATGTGCCCTGACTGGGAATCGAATCACCTGGTTCATAAGTCAACACTCAACCACTGACCACACTGGTCAGGCTAGCATAATCTTTTCAATCCATGTTGAAACATGTACCAGAACTTCATAACTTTTATGGCTGAATAATATTAATAATAACAATAATATTAATGTATAATAGTAATAATGTATGTATCTACCACACTTTGTTTATTCGTCTGTCTGTTGATGGATTTTTGAGCTGTTTTTCTCTTTTGCTATTGTGACTAGTTCTGTTATGAATGTGCATGTATTTGTTTGAGTCCCTGGTGCCAGTACTTTGGGTATGTACCTAGAATTGCTGGGTCATATGCCGAGTCTTTTTCAACTTTTTGAAGAACTGCCAAGCTGCTTTCCTTCCTAGAAGTCCACCTTTGGCAACTGATTCTGTTGTATTTTCATTTCCTTAGGTCCTCATAACCATTTGCTTTAAAAGTTTGCAAACATAATTGGAAGTTTAGAATACCCTGTGTACCAACTACCCATTTCAATAGCCATCAACCTTCCACCACACCCGTTTCATCTATTTCCCCACACTGACTGCTCCACTTTTAAATTTCCTGGAGCATTTTCAAACCAATACCAGATATCATGCAATTTACCTCCCAAATTTTAGGAATATAACTAAAAACACGGAGCAGCATCTTCTTATATAACCCCCTTAACAAAATTAATACTATTTGGTGTTAACCAAGTCTATGTTTACTTTTCCACAATAATCTTAAGTTTCTGTCTTGCCTCTGATCTGTATGCATCAGGATCCAAACAAGATCCATGGTGTTGAATTAGTTTATATTGGAAGTGTCCTTAAAGTCAGTTTTCATCTCTCTTCCTTTCATCTATGTCATTGTCTAGTAAAAGAAATCAGGTGAGGTGTGTTATAGAATGTCCCCATTCTAAAATAGACTGATATTTTTCCCTGTGATGTTGTTTATATCCTCTCTTAAATTAAACACTTTATTGATATGGTAGCAATATAGCTAATTTCTATAGCTGTCCTCTCAAGCTTTCATACCAGTGATAGAAATAACCTGATACTTTTTAAAATGCAGATTCCTGGCCCTTGTGCCCCTGACTCCCCTCCACTCTCTCCAACACCCATCCATCTAACTGAGGAGGTCTGGGATGCAGCCCAGAAATATTCATAGTAGTTAGCAAGCTCCTCAGGCAGTTTGAATGCTGGCGGCCCCTTCTACAAGACAGAATCACCTCCCTGGTGTGATGGAGTTTTATCAGCTCCATGACGAGAGAAATCCCTCTGTTCTGCTGAAGGATATCCTAGAAGCCCAGTGGAAAAGACAAGAACAGATTCTACCCTCTCCACATTGGGCCAACTTTGGCCAGCTCAGCTGGAGGTCATTCCAATGATGTGTTAACCAACCAGGGAGCTTCCATCTCTGGGATGAAGGGCATCTTTGGAAGGAAGTCTCTGTGCACCAACCCCGCTGTGCACAACCCACAGTAAAAGAAAGGCGGTCACCCCCAACTGTGTGAGAGCAGAGTATCTGCAGGAATAACTTGGGTTCTTCTTCTGGAATTCTTTCTCTCCATGTATTCATTTATTCAGTAATTTATGGCAGTATGGGCTCATGTATACTTACTTTATATTTGGGGCAAAAACCCAATACTATTTTACTTACTTTCTTACTCAGATGGCTGTAGCTGTTGTCATTGGGAATCTTCCTGTTGATTCCTATGTCCCTTTGACACATTTCCTTCCTTTCTGGGACGACAAGATGCTCCAGGCTCATTTTGTATATTTCTTGCCCCAGGCCAAGAACCAGCCTAGAACCAGCTGTTTCTCCAAGGAGCCCTGGTTCCTTTCCTGGGAGAATGGTATTTGAAACCGAGATCTGGGTGCTGAGTCTGTTCCTTGCTATTGAGCTATGATTACTTTTAGACTCTCTCAGCTGACTGAGCAAGGAGATGCATGTGTAGACTATTATACCTTGTATATATGAATTTCTACAGATATTCCATATGCAATGATCTGTGTCTAAATTAAACTAAAAAGTATGAGTTCATACTCTTGTCTTCAACTCTAAACTATTACCACATGT